>CM045734.1:64597913-64760413 GCA_024760905.1 Plotosus lineatus
TCAGGATTTTCTTTTCATGGCCTCAGATGATCCTCTTTATGAAGTCTCCTCTCATCTGAATGAAGTTGGTGATAGACTTGTCATAGTTTCCTTGGATTATCTTATATAGTTCAATCATATCGCCTGTCTATACCTTATAGTTGGTAGTTTTATAGCTTTCAGCCTATCTTGATAATTGAGGTGGGATAGTCCTTGTACTTGCTTAGTTGCTCTTCTTTGTACTCCTCCTCCTTGGCAACACAGTATCTGTCTTGAAGTGAGGGGCGCAAACAGAACTGGCATAGTCCAGATATGTCCTGACTAGTGATTTGAATATTGGTGATAAGATTAGATAAGATAAGATACAGCTTTATTAATCTCACAATGGAGAAATTCACTGTTACAGGCTCTTGAAGTAACATCAGTAGGGGGTGCAAAATAGCTTAGAAAGGTGTAACATCCTTGAGTTAATTAGAACAGAACAATAAAATATTAAATAGAAATATATGTATATTTCTATTTAATATTTTATTGTTTAATATGTTATTGTAACTATTCCACTATTCTTTCCCATAACTTCATCGTATGGCTCATCAACTTTATCCCTCTGTAGTTGCCACAACTCTGCACGTCTCCCTTGTTCTTAAAAATGGGCACAGCACACTTCTCCTCCATTCCTCTGGCATCCTCTCACTCTCGAAGACCTTGTTAAATGTTCTTGTCAGAAAATCTCCTGCTACCTCTCCGAGACACTTCCATACCGGTATGTCATCAGGGCCAACTGCCTTTCCATTCGTCATCCTCTTTAATGCCCTCCTCACTTTCTCCAGATCCACAAAGGCACAATGCAGCTCCCTCTGGCCTTCTCTGTACTTCTCGATTAACATCCTCCAAGCAAACACCGCATCCATGGTGCTCTGTCTTGGCATGAAGCCAAACTGTTGTTTACAAATGCTGACCTCTGCCATTAGTCTCGCTTCCACTATTCTTTCCCATCATGTCATTGTATGGCTCATCAACTTTATCCCTCTGTAGTTGCCAAAACTCTACACATCTCCCTTGTTCTTAAAAATGGGCACCATCAGACTTCTCATCCATTCCTCTTGCATCCTCTCACTCTCTAAGAATTTGTTGAATGTTCTTGTCAGAAAATCTATTGCTACCTCTCCTAGACACTTCCATGCCTCCAATGGTATGCCATCAGGACCCACTGCCTTTCCACTCTTCATCCTCTTCAATGCCTTCCTCACTTCTTCCTAACTAATCTTTGCTACTTCCTGGTCCTCAACAGTCACCTCTTCTACTCTTTTTTTCTCTCTCATTTTCCTCATTCATCAGCTCTTCACAGTACTCTTTCCATCTTCCCAGCACACTTCTGTCATCAGTCAATACATTTCCCTCTGTCCTCAATCACTCTAACTTGCTGCACGTTCTTCCCATCTCTATTTCTCTGCTGTGTGAACCTGTATAAATCATTTTCTCCCTCTTTACTTTCCAACCGAGCATACAAGTCATCATATGCGCTCATTTTGGCCTTTGACACTGCTACCTTTGCCTTACGCTGTGTCTCCCTGTACTCCTGTTTACTCTCTTTGGTTTTCTCAATGTCCCACTTCTTCTTAGCTAGCCTCTTCCTTTGTACACAATCCTGCACTTCCTCATTCCACCAAGTCTCCTTATCTACTTTCTTTCCATACGACACACCAAGTAGTCTCCTACCTGTCTCCCTGATCACATTAGCTGTAGTTGTCCAGTCATCTGGAAGCACTTCCTGACCACCCAAAGCCTGTTTCAACTCCTCCTTGAAGTCAACCCGACACTCTTCCTTTTTCAGCTTCCACCACTTTGTCTTCTGCTCTACCTTTGCTTTCTTCACCTTCCTCACCATCAGCATCATCCTGCACACCACCATCCGATGCTGTTTGGCAACACTCTCACCCGCTACTACTTTGCAGTCACTGACTTCCTTTAAATTACATCACCTGCACAAGACAAGTCGACCTGTATGCTCCTACCTCCACCTTTTATAAGTCACCCGATGCTCCTCTCTCTTCTGGAAGAAAGTATTCACCACAGCCATTTCCATCCTTTTTGCAAAATCTACCAACATCTGTCCTTCTGCGTTCCTGTCCTGGATACCAAACCGACCCATCACTTCCTCGTCCCCTCTGTTTCCTGCACCAACATGTCCATTGAAGTCTGCCCCAATGACCACTCTTTCACCTCTGGGGGTACTCTGCATCACTTCATCTAACTCACTCCAGAATCTCTCCTTCTCTTCTCACTCACATCCTGTCTGTGGGGCATAAGCACTAACAACATTGAACATCACACCTTCAATTTATAACTTGAGACTCATCACTCGGTCTGACACTCTTTTCACTTCTAGAACATTCCTGACAAACTCCTCCTTCAAGATGACTCCGACTCCATTTCTCTTCCCATCCACACCATGATAAAACAGCTTAAACCCTGCTCCTATGCTTCTAGCCTTGCTACCTTTCCACCTGGTCTCCTGAACACACAGTATGTCCACCTTCCTCCTCTGCATCATGTCAGCCAGCTGTCTACCTTTTCCTGTCATAGTACCAACATTCAAAGTGCCTACTTTCAGTCCTAGACTCATGCCTTTCCTCTTCTCTCTCTGGCAACGGACACGCCTCCCGCCTCTCCTTCTTCGACGTCTTCGACCAACAGTAGTCGAATTTCCATCAGCACCCTGTTGATTGACAGCACTGATGGCGGTCGTTGTTAACCCGGGCCTCGACCGATCCGGTATGTCATTCTTTCTTGTGATTTGCATAGTTTATTTGGCATTTGTTTTACGCCGGATGCCCTTCCTGACGCAACCCTCTGCATTTATCCGGGCTTGGGACTGGCGTGAGGGAGAGACACTGGTTTGTGCCCCCCCCCCTCACGGCTGCATTATATATATATATATATATATATATATATATATATATATATATATATATATATATATATATATATATATATATATATATATATATATATATATATATATATACAAAAGGACAGGACAAAGGCTTTCTATTGAAACTCCATTTATCACTACAGATCTGTTTCGAGGGGTGGTGAAACCATCCCCTCTCTTCAGGTGATTACAGAAGAATGATTACAAAGTGCTGGGGGAGGGACTATGTCGATGGACATGGTGGCCTCTAGATGGGGTGGTTCACATTATGTATTCGGGGCGGGTTTTTTTTTTTTTTTTTAAATATCGATACATGCATACATGTGCAGACAATAGTTTTTCTCATGCCCATGGACTCATATGTACACACGTGTGTGTGTATATATATATATATATATATATATATATATATATATATATATATATATATATATATATATATATATATATATATACGTTCACGTGTGTAAGCACATACACACATACACAAGTATACATAATGTTTAGATACAGATTGATACAATCAAATACTTAGTGTACTTAAGGGGGTGTGTTGCATAATAATGATTTTTTCCTGTGTCGGCATGAAGTTACGAGTTCATTTCTTTTATTTAATGAAGACAGTTCGGGTCTGTATATAATGAGGAACTTCTCCCTGAGGCATAAATTGCATCTTTTGTTTGAGCTGTTGTATGTCGGGTGTGATGATAAAATTCTCCATGAGATCTGGTGATCAATGTTCGTGTCTTTGAGTGTCCAGATGTGCTTGCTGAGTTCGGTGGAGTTTCTACTTTTTTCGTTGCGGAAGGATGCGATGTGGTTCCTGTATCTGGTTTTAAAAGTGTTCTCTGTCAGTCCGATGTATGTTTCAGTTGTATTATTGTCTGTCCGTGTGACGGCGGCTTGGTAGATGACTGATGATTGCAGACATTTCCCGTTGAGAGGACAGGCGTTTTTTTGTCGGCAGTTGCATTGCGTTCTTTTGCTTGGTGAGCCAGTGTCGTCGGCATTATCATGCCAAGCCAGAGTGCGTTTGTTGTGATTGTCTATTATTTGTTTAGTGCTGTTCATGCAGCTGTAACTGATCTTGAGGGTGTTGCGGTTGAAAATTTTCCGGAGTTTGTGGTCTTTGGTGAAGTGCTTGTCTATTAGAGTGAGGAATCTGTGTCCGATGTTGGTGCTGGTGTTTTTGCTGAAGGGGGGAACATTGACCATGAACCATGAACCATGAACCATGAACATTGACCACCAGATCTCATGGAGAATTTTATCATCACACCCGACATACAACAGCTCAAACAAAAGATGCAATTTATGCCTCAGGGAGAAGTTCCTCATTATATACAGACCCGAACTGTCTTCATTAAATAAAAGAAATGAACTCGTAACTTCATGCCGTCACAGGAAAAAATCATTATTATGCAACACACCCCCTTAAGTACACTAAGTATTTGATTGTATCAATCTGTATCTAAACATTATGTATACTTGTGTATGTGTGTATGTGCTTACACACGTGAACGTATATATATATATATATATATATATATATATATATATATTTATATATATATATATATATATATATATATATATATATATATATATATATATATATACACTCGTGTGTACATATGAGTCCATGGGCATGAGAAAAACTATTGTCTGCACATGTATGCATGTATCGATATTTAAAAAAAAAAAAAAAAACCCGCCCGAATACATAATGTGAACCACCCCATCTAGAGGACACCATGTTCATCGACATAGTACCTCCCCCAGCACTTTGTAATCATTCTTCTGTAATCACCTGAAGAGAGGGGATGGTTTCACCACCCCTCGAAACAGATCTGTAGTGATAAATGGAGTTTCAATAGAAAGCCTTTGTCCTGTCCTTTTGTTTATTTGCTCTACCAAAAAGTATTGAGCACTCTCCTACGGAAGGATCTACTCAGAAAATCCTATATATATATATATATATATATATATATATATATATATATATATATATATATGTCTGTCTTCCTTTCGGCTTTTTCCCTTTTACTCGGGAGTCGCCACAGCGAATCATCTGATTCGCACGTTTGATTTGGCAGAGGTTTTTACGTCGGATGCCCTTCCTGTCACAACCCTTTTTAGCAAGGGAAAGAAACACGCTGACGACTTTGCAGCTCCTCTTTACGAAAGTCAGCAATGGTTCTTTTACATGCCTCTCACCATAGACAGTGACAGACATGGCCCGCCTTTGATAGCCCAGTTAGCTGCACTGGGGGGGACAGTGACAACCTTGTGGAGAGTGGGACTCGAACCCCCAACCTTTGGATCAGCGATCCAGCGCCCTATAGCACTAGACCACCACTGTCCCCTAATAAATATATATATATATATATATATATATATATATATATATATATATATATATATCTTCTTTTCCTTTCGGCTGTTCCCTTCAGGGGTCGCCACAGCAAATTATCTGCCTCCATCTCTCCCTATCCTCTGCATCTTCTACTCTTACTCCAACGACCTTCATGTCCGCCTTCACCGCATCCATAAATCTTCTCTTTGGTCTTCCTCTGGGCCTTTTGCCTGGTAGTTTCAACCTCAGCATCCTACGACCAATAGACTCACTATCCCTCCTCTGTACATGTCCAAACCATCTCAATCTCACCTCTCTGACTTTGTCTCCAAAAAATCTAACATGTGCTGTCCCTCTGATGTACTCATTTCTGATCATATCCATCCTCGTTACTCCCAAAGAGAACCTCACCATTTTCATCTCTGCTACCTCCAACTCTGACTCCTGTCTTTTCCCCAGGGCCACTGTCTCTAAACCATACAACATTGCTGGCCTCATCACTGTCTTGTACACTTTTCCCTTCATTCTTGCCGATACTCTCCTATCACACATCACACCAGACACTTTTTCTCCATCCATTCCAACCTGCCTGCACTTCCTCCACAGTCCTAGGCTCACGCATTTCCTCTTCTCTCTCTGCCTACGGACACGCCTCCCGCCTCTCCTTCTTCGACCAACAGTAGTCCAATTTCCATCAGCACCCTGTTGGTTGACAGCACTGATGGCGGTCGTTGTTAACCCGGGCCTTGACCGATCCGGTATGAATTCTGTATTGATCATTTGCATTTTTAAATGTGGCAGAAGTTTTACGCCGGATGCCCTTCCTGTCGCAACCCTCTGCATTTATCCGGGCTTGGGACCGGCATAAGGGGGAGAGACACTGGTTAGTCTCTCTTCAGGTGATTACAGAGGAATCTTGTGTCAGAAGTTCCTCTGTAATCACCTGAAGAGAGAGGATGGTTTCACCACCCCTCGAAACAATATATATATATGAGTTTTATGTATAATATATATATATATATTATATAAGTAAATAAATAGATACATAAATAGCATAAAAGTAATATACAATCAAAAACTTTGTAGACTGGTTGATATACAAGTGTACATGTATCTGAGGGCAGAGTAGATGGATTGATATGGTTCACAGTCAGTGGGGTAGATGTGGTTGATTAAAGTGTACGGGGGTTTTATTGCACATAACCATTTTTTTTTCACAGACAGTTACAAAGTTGCATTGTACAGTCTGACAGCGGTGTGGATGAAAGACCTACGGTAGCGCTCCTTCCTGCACTGAGGATGTCTCAGTCGTCCACTGAAGGAGCTGCTCAGCTTCCATACAGTCTGGTGCAGTGGGTGAGAGCTGTTGACCATGATGGATGTGAGCTTGGTTACCATCCTCCTCTCACCCATCTCCTCCACAGAGTCCAGTGGGCAGCCTCGGACAGTGCTGGCCCTCCTGACCAACTTGTTTCGTCTCTTTCTGTCCCGCTCTGTGCTGCCCTGGGCCCAGCAGATGGCAGCGTAGAGGATTGCAGTGGCTACCACAGAGTCATAAAATGTCCTGAGCAGAGGTCTGCATACTCCGAAGGACCTACCGACTCTGGCCCTTCTTGTACAGGGCGTTGGTGTTGTGGGACCAGTCCAGTTTATTGTTGAGGTGAATGCCCAGGTACTTGAAACTGTCCACTGTCTCAATGTCCTGTCCCTGGATGTTCACCAGTGTGTGTGTGTGTGTGTGTGTGTGTGTGTGTGTGTGTGTGTGTGTGTGTGTGTCTGTTAGAGTGCGCCTCCTGAAGTCGACCACCATCTCCTTCGTCTTCTTAGTGTTCAAGCACAGGTGAATGTGCTCACACCAGTCCACAAAGTCGACGATGACCGACCGATACTCCAGCTCATTCCCCTCTGACACACGGCCCACGATGGCGGGGTCGTCAGAGAACTTCTGGAGGAGGCAGCTGTCCATGTTACAGGTGAAGTATGAGGTGTAAATAGTGAAAAGGAAGGGTGAGAGGACGGTGCCCTGGGGTGCCCCTGTGCTGCAGACTGCCACCTTTGACTCACAGCCGCGCAGCCGCACGTACTGTGGACAGTCAGTGAGGTAGTCGATGATCCAAGGAGCAAGATGTCCGTCCACTCCCGCGTCCTCCAGTTTCCCCTGCAAAAGCGCCGGCCTGATGGTGTTGAAGGCGCTGGAGAAGTCAAAGAACATGACCCTCGCAGCGCAACTGGCGATCTCCAGGTGGCTGAGCGCCCGCTGCAGAAGGTAGATGATGGTGTCTTCTACCCCGATGTTGGGCCTGTAGGCAAACTGCAGCGAGTCTTGGGTGGGGCTCACCATAGCGCGGAGGTGGTTGAGGAGGAGCCTCTCCATGGTCTTAATGAGATGGGAGGTCAGGGCGACAGGTCTGTAGTGGGCCGGTTCCTTTGCTTGAGCTGTTTTGAGAACCAACATAGACCACACAGGAGGTCTTCCACAGGATGGGAACCTTCTCCAGGCTGAGGCTCAGGTTGTACTGTTTGCATAGGACCTCACAGAGCTGGTCCGCACAGGTCTTCAGCAGCCTGGGACTGATGCCATCTGGTCCTGCAGATTTCCTCTGATTTAGTCGCCTCGACTGTCTCTTCACCTGGTCTGATGTGAGGGAGAGGGGGGACTGCGGTGGGCTGCAGAGGGAGGGGGATGTGTCTGTAGGGTCAGTCAGGTGAAGTTGGCCTGGGGAGGGGGAGGTGTCAGCTGGTCTGGAGACTTGTGAAGAGGGGGGGACGGGGAGGGGCAGAGGGGGAGGGGGGAGAATCAAACCTGTTGTAGTAACCCGATGAAGCGCTGGTCACCATCAGCTGTCCCTCTGACACTCTGCCCAAATCCAGACATGGTCTTTCGTCCTCTCCAGACGTCCCGCACGTTGTTCTGAGCCAGCTTCTCCTCCATCTTCTTCCCATAGTCCTTCTTGGCCCTCCTGATCCTCCACTGGAGCTCACGTTGGACCTTCTTCTGCTCCTCTCTATCCCCCGAGATGAAAGCCCTCTTCTGGTTCAGGAGGACTTTAAGTTCAGGGATGACCCCACGGGTGGTTGTTGGAGAAGCACCATACTCTCCGTGTTGGCACAGTGCTGTCCACGCAGAAGTTCATGTAGTCCATGATACAGTGTGTGAGGCCGTCGATGTCATCACCAAAGGAGTCACAGAGCATGCTCCAGTCTGTGGTCTGGAAACAGTCCGTAAGCCTCTCATTGGTCTCCTTGGTCCACACTTTCACAGACCTCTTCTGTGCAGGTTCCTTTCACACCCTGGGTGTGTATTGGGGGAGCAGGTAGACGAGGTTGTGATCTGAGCGTCCCAGTGGGGGGAGGGGGGATGTGTAAGCATAAGTTATTGATGTTTAGATTAGCAAAAGTTCTTCTCACCATTGCAAAGGTTGTGTCGGCTTTTCTTACTTTCTCATTAATATGTTCTTTGAATAAGAGTTTATTATTTATTAACACACCAATGTCCTTTTCTACCCGCATTTTCTCCAGCTTGTCTCCCATAAGCTTGTACTCCATGTTCGGTTCAGGGTCTGATTTACCTAAATGCATATGTTTGCATTTGGTGGGGTGAAATTTCAGCAGCCATATATCGCTCCACTTCTCTAGTTAAGCGATTCTCTAGTAAAGATGACCCTCGTGATGATTTTACCTGATTTTAAACACTTTTTGTATTGACTCATGGGGAAATCTAGGGTACAGCTGTCAGTCAGAGGTTCGGCATTGTGGTTCTGCAAGTTTTGCTACCAGGTATGTTATATGGTCAAAACCAGCACAAATTTCCCACAGATTTGATGTAACTTACAGTGTTTGTGCAGAATGAAAATTATGGGAGTTGAAGCAAGTTAAGAAACATTTTCCAAGATAAACTCAGTTGTCAAACTCTGCATTAAGTGCGATGGAATAATAATAATAATAATAATAATAATAATAATAATAATAATAATAAAAATATTGACTGTGGTTCATCATTCAGTGCTGAGTAGTTTATAAAATGTGAAATATTGTTTATATTAATATGAGTGATGATACAATCATACATAATTTTTGTGTAACCCATCACTAAATCTGTCATTTTTGGGTGTCGCACAAAGTTCCTATAGAAATTAAAGAACCTTTTTTATGATTATGAATGGTATGTTTGATATGAGGTGAATGAGGTGGAACACTCATGCATAAACCCAGGGTGATTTTATAAAGAGGAATCATCTTCTGATAACATTAAGGTAATCATGGGGACCCAGAGAAGGACATGCCGAGCAAGTAAAAAAAAAAAAAAAAAAAAAAAGAAAAAAGAGATAAACAACCCACAGACACAAGATGTTTGCTAGCAAAGAACATCATTAACAGCAATGTTAAACAAGGATGTGATATAAAGACCTACTGCTGTAAAAAACATCTCAGCCAAAACTGAAAGTTTAAGTGCTGAAGTAAAAATCCTTCTTTCTGAAGGTCAGTAATCTGTTTTTATTGTGCTTGGATCAAAACTACCCATTTAACATTTTTATAAGCACAGACCGACATAATTAAATAAATCTATTTCTGCCTCCATCTTTCTGCTCGGCGTTCTTGGCAGGAACTCCAGCTGATGGCTGAGAAATAGAAAACAGCAGTTTCACCCAAGTGATCCAAAACCACGTCCATTACAGTTTTCTGTTCTGAACCCAAGATCAGGATGTAAACTGTTTAGAATATATTTTCTTCCAAATAAATATTGTTTCTGTTGATTTATTAATTGACTTTAATTGTAGATAAAAATCCATAACCATCGGATCTCGTCCCTACTTTTTGCAGATCACATTGTCCTTTTGACTTCATCAACCTTACGGTCTCACTGGAGTGATTTGAAACTGAGTGCGAAGCGGCCGGGATGAGAATCGGCAATGAGTCCGAGGCCATTGTTCTCAGTTGGTAAAGAGTAGAATGCCCCTCTGGCTCTGGAACGAGGTCTTGTTCCACATGGAGGAGTTCAAATATCTCGGGGTCTTGTTCACGAGCGAGAGAAGGGTGGGGCGGCAGATTGACAGACAGATCGCTGTCGCCTCTGCTGTAAAACGGAGCCCGGTACCAGTCTGTTGTGGTGAAGAGGGAGCTGAGCTTTACTCACTCACTGATTCACTCACTCTGATTCATTCACTCACTCACTGTTTCACTCCCTCACTGATTCACTCCCTAACTGATTGACTCACTCACTGATTCACTCACTGTCTTCAATCACTCGCTGTGTTCACTTACTCACTGATTCACTCATTCACTGATTCACTGACTCATTGAGTCACTCACTCTCTGATTCATTCAGTCATTGATTCACTCATTGATTCACTCTACCACTGATTCCCTCACTCACTTATTCACTCACTTACTTACTCATTCACTGATTGACTTATTTATTTACGCACTCACTTACTCATTTCTTCATTCACTCACCCATTCACTCACTCATTCATCTACTCACTCACCACCCACCTAGTCTTTCACTCACTGACTCATTTGCAAAACTAGTGAGTCTTATCAAGGACACAAATAAGATCTCATGTAACTGTGGGGAAGATTTGGTACATCCCGATCATATTGCACACCATCTCAAGGCCAACACACACACACACACATATAGTTAACAATAGACCTTCATGTCCTCCTTCACCTCATCCATAAATTTCTTCTTTGGTCTTCCTCGAGGCCTTCTGCCTGGTAGTTCCAACCTCAGCATCCTACTGCCAATATACTCACTATCCCTCCTCTGTACATGTCCAAACAATCTCAATCTAGCCTCTTTGACTTTGTCTCCAAAACATCTTACATGGGCTGTCCCTCTGATGTACTCATTTCTGATCCTATCCATCCTCGTTACTCCCAGAGAGAACCTCAACATTTTCATCTCCGCTACCTCCAGCTCTGCCTCCTGTCTTTTCCTCAGGGCCACTGTCTCTAAACCATACAACATCACTGGCCTCACCACCATCTTGTACACTTTTCCTTTCATTCTTGCTGACACTCTCCTATCACACATCACACCGGACACTTTTCTCCAAACGTTCCAGCCTGCTTGCACACGCTTCTTCACCTCTTTTCCACACTCTCCATTTCTCTGGGATGTTGAGCCTAAGTACTTAAAATCCTCCACCTTTGTTATCTCTGCTCCCTGCAACATCACTGTTCCTCCTAGGTCCTACTCATTCACACACATGTATTCTGATCTTCTGAGGCTAACCTTCATTCCTCTCCTTTCCAGGGCATACCTCCACCTCTCTAGATTCTAAACCAGTATTCAACGGTGCCCTTGCTCACTTGAAAGACCGGAAGTCTGTATAACCCACGCTTTGTGTCAAGCACAAATAAGTAAACTACTTTCAGTGTTGAGCGCCTCACATATTGTTCGCGTTGATTGGCTGTTTTAAGCTTCATGTAATGTGACTCGGCTCAGCTTCATGTAAAATGACCATCCGTCGACCATCGGGAACATTTACAAGCAGACAGATCGCATCATAGAGAATGTTAAAGGTTATATTTGACACTGTATTTGATATGAGTAAGTTTGATTAAAGTGTATCTATTTGGAATTTTTTTGCTTGAATTTAATTTATTTGGAATTAATGTTGATATTATTTGACATATTTTGGTATTATTTTACAATGTTATGTTTATAATAATTGATTTAGGGGTGTTTTATGAGATACAGTAATAGTATTTATGTATGTATAGTGCAGTATGAGCGACATATGTCACTGTAACAACTTACTTTTACTTTTAACTTACCTTCGGCCGTCCGGAACCAATTAAAAACGTAAGTCGGGAAGCGTCTGTATATATTTTTCTCCTCATGGAATTATGGCGTGAATGTTTTAATAAAATTTGAATTGGGTTTCATAGGATTTTAACTGTTTGTTGACTGCAGTTTCATTTCCATGATCTGACTCCTCTGGCTTGTAATCATCAGGATGTTCTACGCTGAAGCACTGTTCCTCATGGGAATGGATGATGAAGTGAATTTTCAAATGTGTTACTTCACATTTATACCCGGGAGTAAAAACAGACATAACTTGACATGACAGTCAACAACAGAGTTCCTGAGCACTCAGAGCAAATTAAAACCTGAAACATTTTTATTTATGTAAGATGCTCCTTAAAGGCATCAATATTTTTGGCACATATATTTTTTTCAGGAATAGTTTTACAAATGGTTTGGAGTTTTTATAAGTTATAATAACACCCTAGGCTTTTTATTCCTCTTCTTCCCCCTCTATAGTAACAATAATAATAATAATAATAATAATAATAATAATATATGTTATTATTATTATTATTATTATTATTATTATTATTATTATTATAATCATTATTATTATTATTATGTGTAGAGATTAAATCTGAGAACGCAGCATAGTGGGATCGGGTTTCCTCGCACATTCAGGCCTGTAAATGCTCATCATCAGTTCTCATTCAACATGCACTTCTGGCGCTTCTCCCAGGAAGCACTGTTGATTCAAACCTCCAATTACTTTCTGAACACTACAGAGACACTACAACACAGCATCTTTTTTATGAGCCCAGACTGACAGAAGAACTGTGCTCCTGGTATAGAACCCAGTCACCTTCATCATTGAACAGAGTAAGTCCGGAGGTACCAAACCAAGGGCAAGGAGAGCAGGCAGACACCTGTGCACTAGTGAAGCAAGCGTGAGTGCTCAAGTGAGGTCCATAGGCTTAGGATACTTTTCCTAACTCTTGTCAATCATGTTGCAGTCAAAAGGGACAGAAAATTCAATACTTATTAAGAAATAAATTGGTTTTATCAAAAAAGGACACGATCCGGCTTGTTTGCTTAGATTACATGAAGACTGTATATGGGCCTGACCCCAAGGGACTTTCATTCATTCCTGATCTGAACCACTAAATCATAATTATGCCCTCCCATACTGCCCCAATACTGCCCCATATCACTCCTACACTTCCCCGTGCAATTCCCACACTGCTCCTGTACTGCTCGCACACTGCCCCTATTGTAATCAAAACTATAGACTTCTCTAAATGAATCCATTCTCTGCAATACAACTTTCCAGTACCATGGTTTGACCAGCTGGGACCAACTGTAAACCTGTGCCTTTGCAACTTCACCAGTCCAATGTTACCATTTTTGCTTTGTCATCGTCTTTGGTCAGGAGTGACTTAACAATTTGTCTTATACAATATATCAAGAGTGTTGGTACCAACCAGCACAAGAGAGTCAGAAGCAGCATGAACAGCTGGAACCACCAAAGTGAGTGTTGTCACCCCAATTTCCATTCCAAGGAACTATTTGGGAAAAGTGATACTCAGCTCAATCCAGGTAGGGTAGAGACTGACCGCTGGCTCACTCAACTTCTAGCAGGTCAAACAGTGCTTTGATTTCATGTTCAGATAGGAGATGCTGATAATGAATGAGGATCCTTGGTGACTTGGGAACTTGTATCCAGGAAGGAGATTGCAGAGCTTCCTTCGACTTTCACTTGCACTGAGCTCTTTTTACCTACCAAGTTTTTGGGAAGCTTGAAGGGATTATTTTTTGTGTCAGACTGCTTTGGAACAGCATGTTTACTGGCACTCACTTCATGTTTGGGTTCAGTGGATCATGGTTGATTGTCATCAGTTGTTGTCTGTCCATCAACAGGAATCACACACAGTTTAATGGTGATGTAGGAATGTTCCGTGCCTATCATAACTACCGTCATTCTTTCAGTTCTTTCTATTTTTGCTGCTACTAGGACAGTGTTTGCTTCAGACTTACAGGTGGCAACAATGTTCCCATCCTCCCCACAGCGAAAATAGTACCAAGGCTTCGGCATGGAAGTTGAGTTCTTATAGGAAGGTGAATTAGGTTCTGGGTTTGCATGGTCAGGTTTTTGTGTGTCGGTTACTCCTGAAGGCTCTCAGATAATGTTGCCTTTTTCAGTTACAGGAGGTATTCCTATTTCCTAGTTTCTTAAGCTCATGTACTCTATTTTCATCAGATTCGGTTTGGGTATCTTCACATTCACACACATGTTGAATATGCCACAGATCTTTCTGCTTTGTAGTACCTAAATATTGTTTTTGTTCTTGATCTAATTTTTCAGCTACTTTTGCTTTCTTGGCACACAGGACTGAGCGGGGCTGATAAAACAGGACACATGCCTCGTTCCTCTTTAAAAACATACATGTGTTTTGAGAGTACTTTCAGCAGTTCCTGCTCCCATTTTCACATGTTTACATCCATTCCATTTCAGTTTGAGGGCCTTTAGCCACCCTCTTCCTAATAAACTAGGTCCAGTACCTTTCACCACCAATAGTCTTCACTTGCTGTTCATAAGTCACTTTCACATCAGCTACCCCAATCACTTTGATTTTTCTCCTGTATATGATTAAATTTACAGTTTGGCTTTCTGTAGTGATGGATGTTCCCTTTCTTCCTGTGTTTCACGAAACTTCACTTTATTCGTAATGCTTACTCTGCTTCCTGTGTCAGTTTCAAAGTTTACTTCCTTCTTATTTACTTCCACATTTACTTCAAAGAGCATAACTTTCTTTAATGAATTTCCACACAGGCTATCCACACAGGGTAATGTGAATGTTTCTTCCTCCTGCCCGGAACTGTCACCATCTTGCTTCTAACACGCATTGTGCACTTTGTGTGGACGAACACTCCTCTCTATTTTTTGTGCTTTCTTTTCACTACATTGTAGGCCATCTTTATGTTTATTTCAGCTAGTTTTTATTTTCCATAACAGTGACACTTTGCATCTTTAAACCTGCACTCAGTTGCACAGTGACGTTTCCCTTGGCACTCTCTCTCTCTCTCTTTTCTCTTCTATTTTCTTGCTGTTACATGCCAACGGTGCTTTGGCTTGTAGGTCTTGAGATTTTTATTAGAAGCTACAGCAATATTGATTGACCTCTCAAATCTTTGCTCTGTTTACAACAGCAAACACCTTTGCCTTCTGTCATCATTGACACCACACACCAGACGATCCTTTACATTTGTTCCAGTGTTGTGCCATAGTCACAGTCATGAGCAAACCATCTCAGCTCAGCTAAATATGCACTGACAAACTCAGCAGAATGACGGGTGCACGAGTCAAATTTATATCTCTGGAAAATCTCACTTGGTTTAGGCTTGAAGTGATCTTTTATTACAGCCATTACCTGAATGTACGTTTTCGAACTAGGATTGTCCAGACTCGCCAGGTTCCTCATGAGCCTGAGTCTGTGGATGGTCCCACTACACTGATGAAGCCAGCTCTCTGTTTCTCTCCATATCTAATTCGATTGGCCTGAAAGAAAACTGCTCAAGAATCTCACAGTACTCCTCCTAAGTCTGCTTCTTTGAAGTCTGCTCCTTTGACTTGAGTGCACCTATTGTCTTTTCACTGGCAACCACCTATTATGATCAAAATGGATTCAGTATCCTAATTGATAAACTATGATATTGTGTACTCCAATAAAGAAAGGATAAGGTGCTGGCTGGAGTTCTCATCTTGGAAGCACCTCCTGCCTGCTGATGAAGATCTAAATGGACCCAGATGTGCACTAACAGACTGTGAACATGTCTTTTCACTGCTGGTGATATAAAATCTTTCCCGACAATTATTTAGGAGTTACAGTTGTATAACCAACTGGACAACATTTGGACTGTTGTGAATTTCTTGTATATTGTTCATATTCTTATGGTTCCACCCAAATGAGGATGGGGTTTCCCTTCTGGGCCTGACTCCTAGCACGACGTCTCTTCCACACATTTACTGTGGGAGTTTTTCCTTGCCACTGTCACCTCAGGTGATGCCAATCGGGGATATGTAGTATTTATAGGAAATGTTTAAATTCATATAGACTTTGTAAATTCCTAATTTTACTGTGTAAAGCTGCTGAGTGACAATGTCTACTATAAAAATTGCAAAACAAATAAAACTGAATTGAATTGGAATTGAATAAGTCACATTATTACTTTTAAAATTGTTTTAATGGCTCTGCAAACCAGCACACTCAGTACTGTGCAGTCTTGCTCACTGTTTCCCATTCGTCTCACACATGAGATACACACATGTATCCCCTGCCTGCACACGCTTCACCTCTTTACCACACTCTCCGTTGCTCTGGATTGTTGAGCCTAAGTACTTAAAATCCTCCACCTTCTTTATCTTTGCTCCCTGTAACCTCACCGTTCCTCTTGGGTCCTTGTCGTTCACACACATGTATTCTGTTTTACTTAGGCTAACCTTCATTCCTCTCCTTTCCAGGGCATACCTCCAGCTCTCCCTACAGATCACAATCTTCTTCTTTTCCTTTTGGCTTTTCCCTTCAGGGGTCGCCACAGCGAATCATCTGCCTCCATGTCACCCTATCCTTTGCATCTTCTTCTCTTACACCAACTACCTTCATGTCCTCCTTCACCACACCCATGAATCGGCTCTTTGGTCTTCCTCTAGGCCTTTTGCCTGGTAGTTCCAACCTCAGCATCCTACGACCAATAGACTCACTATCCCTCCTCTGTACATGTCCAAACCATCTCAATCTAGCCTCTCTGACTTTGTCTCCAAAACATCTTACATGTGCTGTCCCTCTGATGTGCTCATTCCTGATCCTATCCATCCTTGTTACTCCCAAAGAGAATCTGAACATTTTCATCTTCCCTACAGATCACAATGTCATCTGCAAACATCACAGTCCATGGAGATTCTTGTCTAACCTCGTCTGTCAGCCTGTCCATCACCATAGCAAACAAGAAGGGGCTCAGAGCTGACCCTTGATGCAGTCCCACCTCCACCTTGAAGTCTTCTGTCACACCGACAGCACACCTCACCACTGTCTTACATCGCTCATACATGTCCTGCACCACTCTAACATATTTCTCTGCCACTCCAGACTTCCTCATGCAATGCCACAGTTCCTCTCTCGGCACCCTGTCATATGCTTTCTCCAGAATCACAAAAGGCACAGTGCAGCTCCTTCAGACCTTCTCTGTACTTCTCTATTAACATCTTCAAAGCAAACACTGCATCTGTGGTGCTCTTTCTTGGCATGAAACCAAACTGTTGTTCATAAATGCAGACCTCTGCCCTTAGTCTAGCTTCCACTATTGTTTCCCATAACTTCATCGTATGGCTCATCAACTTTATCCCTCTGTAGTCGCCACAACTCTGCACATCTCCCTTGATCTTTAAAATGGGCACAGACACACTTCTCCATTCCTCCAGCATCCTCTCACTCTCTCAGACCTTATTCAATGTCCTTGTCAGAAAATCTTCCATGCCTCCAGTGGTATGCCATCAGGACCAACTGCCTTTCCACTCTTCATCCTCTTCAATGCCTTCCTCACTTCAGCCTTACTAATCTTTGCTACTTCCTCAACAGTCACCTCTTCTACTCTTTTTTCTCTCTAATTTTCCTCATTCATCAGCTCTTCAAAGTACTTTTTCCATCTTCCCAGCACACTTCTGTCATCAGTCAATACATTTCCCACCCTGTCCTTAATCACTCTAACTCACTGCACGTTCTTCCCATCTCTATTTCTCTGCTGTGCCAACCTGTATAAATCATTTTATCCCTCCTTACTGTCCAACCTATCATACAAGTCACCATACACCCTCTGTTTGGCCTTTGACACCACTACCTTCACGCTGTGTCTCCCTGTACTCCTGTTTACTCTCTTCGGTCCTCTCTATGTCCCATTTCTTCTTAGCTAACCTCTTCTTTTGTACACACTCCTGCACTTCCTCATTCCACCACCAAGTCTCCTTATCTACTGTCATTCCAGAGGACACGCCAAGTACTCTCCTACCCGTCTCCCTGATCACATTAGCTGTAGTTCTCCAGTCATCTGGAAGCACTTCATGACCACCCAAAACCTGTTTAGACTCCTCCTTGAAGAAACACGACACTCTTCCACCACTTTGTCTTCTGATCTGCCTTTGCCTTCTTCACCTTTCTTACCATCAGCATTGTCCTGCACACTACTATCCTATGCTGTTTGGCAACACTCTCACCCACTACTACTTTGCAGTTACTGACTTCCTTCAAATTACATTGCCTACACAAGATGTAGTCTACCTGTGTGCTCCTACCTCCATGTTTATAAGTCACCCTATGCTCCTGTCTCCTCTGGAAGAAAGTATTCACTACAGCCATTTCCATCCTTTTTGCAAAATCTATCAACATCTGTCCTTCTGTGTTCCTGTTCTGGACACCAAACCTGCCCATCACTTCCTCGTCCCCTCTGTTGCCTGCTCCAACATGTCCGTTGAAGTCTGCCCCAATGACCACTCTTTCACCTCTGGGGGTACTCTGCATCACTTCCTCTAATCACTCCAGAATCTCTCCTTCTCTTCTAGCTCACATCCTGCCTGTGGGGCATAAGCACTAACAACATTGAACATCACACCTTCAATTTCTAACTTCATCACTCTGTCTGACACTCTTTTCAGTTCTAGAACATGTTACGGGGTGTTAAGGTAAATATTTGTGTGACTGTAAATATAAAAATAATGGAAGAAAGTCACATGGTCTGACTCAGCAGTTTGAGTCTGTAATTTTCCAAAAGAGGACTGGCGTTGCGCAATCCAATGGAGGGGAGGAGCAACACAGACATGTTGGGGCTTGTCTGGGCCTGCCTGGGCTTGTTCAGGCTTGTACCATAGAGAAAACAACTTGTTTGGGGATCTGTATTAAGGACCTGTTGCCGTCTGGCTACAGTCTCTTACAGGCTCTTCGGGTGGATCATGGATCAACTCATCTCAGGTGAACCATGGAACACGCTTCACTTAAATTTCGTTGTTCGGGACTTCATCGACACAGTCCAGCATCCACGTCCACGCACATCCTACGCGAGGATGGTCATCAGTGGTTTCGTCCGACATGCGGGATGGCAAGCCTTTTTCCTGCCATTTAATAATATGAAATTGTACATAATTAATGTTGTCACTGTCCCCCCAGTGCAGCTAACTGGGTTATCAAAGGTGGGCCATGTCTCTCACTGTCTATGGTGAGAGGCATATAAAAGAACCATTGCTGACTTTCATAAAGAGTAGGCTGCAAAGTCGTCAGCGTGTTTCTGTCCCTTGCTAAAAAGGGTTGTGACAAGAAGGGCATCCGACGTAAAAATCTCTGCCAAATCAAACGTGCGAATCAGATGGTTCGCTGTAGCGACTCCTGAGTAAAAGGGAAAAAGCCGAAAGGAAGACAGACAGACAGTGCATAATTAATGTTGTGGTCTATTGTGCTTTGCTGGTTTTACAGGGCAATTTCAATCATCTGAATTGTCCTATTCGTAACTAGTGGGGGCTCCTCTGATAGAAACCATTAGGCATATGTAACAAACGTTCCTGACAAACCCCTCCTTCAAGATGACTCCTACTCCATTTCTCTTCCCATCCACACCATCAAAATACAGCTTAAACCCTGCTCATAAGCCTTGCTACCTTTCCACCTGATCTCCTGAACACACAGTATGCCCACCTTCTTCCTCTGCATCGTGTCAGCCATCGCTCTACCTTTTCCTGTCATAGTTCCAACATTCAAAGTCCCTACTCTCAGTCCTAAACTCATGCTTTTCCTCTTTTCTCTCTGCCTACGGACGCGCCTCCCACCTCTCCTTCTTTGACTTCTCCTTCGACCATCAGTAGTCCAATTTCCACCAGCACCCTGTTGGTTAACAGCACTGATGGCAGTCATTGTTAATCCGGGCCTCGACCGATCCGGTATGAAATTTGTCTTGAGGGTTTGAATTTTATATTTTGGCAAAAGTTTTATGGCGGATGCCCTTCCTGTCACAACCCTCTGCATTTATCCGGGCTTGGGACTGGCGTGAGGGCGGGCACTTGTTTGTGCCCCGCCTCATGTCTGCATTCAATTTAAGCACTTTATCTCGTGTAATCACTCAGTACTTGTAGACAATAACACTGTTTAGTCCACCACTTGAAATGGCTAATGCTTGTCCACTCTGTAAAATGCATTGGCTGTGTGTATCAAACAAATTTCTTAAGTACTGGGGTTCTTTTTTTGCATGCAATCCAGGATCTAGATTTACTCCTAGGTTGTTGCTCTCCATCAAATATCATGCAGTCTCCAGGTTCCAACTCTAGGTGGGCTGTGAATTCAAAAAGATCGACACAAAAGAACCTGAAAGATGCATTTTTTTCTGTATGCCTATTAAAGACATGTTCTTCTGGTGTTCCAGAGGTTATCCAAGTAGGTTTGTTTGTTTGTTTGTTTGTCTGTCTAGTTTTTTTTTTTGCAATTTTGTACAACTCATAACTCCCCCCCCCCAAGTTTCCTATGCTGCTTGCTACGATTTCTTCTTTCATCACAAGTGAGAGCTTTAACTGATTGAGCTCATTAAAAGAATACAATTTACAATAAGTTGACAGTCAAATGAAACAATATTTTCAAAATAAGAATCTTATTTACGTTTGCCATTACCTTTAAGAATAATCATTTTGTTTGTTAGGCATTATTCCGTAATTCTGACAGGTTATTTTCTTTCCACACTTTTGAGTTAGTTGACCAGCTTCTTTATAATGTTTTATAATGTACTCCTACACTCCTACACTGTCTGTATACTGTCCCGACACCACTCCCACACTGCCCTTATACCATTTATACATTGCCAATATACCTCTCCTGCACTGGCTTCACACTGTCCCTACATGTGTGTGTGTTACATGTTGTAGATGCAGTTTATTAATTTCTGAGGACTTGAACACCAACTGCCGGATCTGGGGAATATGTGAGGCAATGATTGTGCAGGCAGTAACACAGTTTCTGTTCCAGAGTGACAGATAAATGCACTTCAATAATTTAAAGTTTCCACCACATTTACAAATTACCCACTAATCACAGACATATGTAAATAAAGCAGGACATCTCCTGGAGACAGACAGACAGACGCGCGCGCACACACACACACACACACACAGACCTCTGGCCAGAATATGAGAGGTTCTGAAGGATATCTCTGCAGTGTTATTATAATGATTTCAGCATTTACATTTAGATGGAAGAATTTTTGAAGCAGAGAAATTTTCTCCTTCGTTCGAGATCTGAGAGAAAATTGAAAACTTGAGAATTTGAGACACGAAGTGGAAACGAACGAAGAGAGAAAGTGGGATCGAGAAAGTGGGATCGTGAGCAGGAGCAGAATGGTTTGGCTCGATTTTCTCTGTATGTCAGCGTGACTGTTCAACATAATCAGAATCAACCTTCTCACTCCGAACTTTTTATACGCAGGCACTGTTCCATTTCTTTGTATTGTACTTCCCTCATCCACTTCCCCTCAGTGTAGTGCCCTTTCTCATCCCCTTCCCCTCAGTTTAGTGCCCTTTTCTCATCCACTTTCCTTCAGTGTAATACACCTTTTCTCCTCCAATTACACTCAGTATAGCGGCCTATCTTCATCTACTTCCTCTCCCCTTAGTGAATTGCCTTTTTCTCATCCACTTATTTCTTCCTCTGTCTGTCTCTCTCTGTGTGTTTTATTCAGAACATATTGGTATTCACAATACTTGGAAGACTTTTATTTTGGCATTAATTGTGTGACTTGACGAATTTGATTTTTTTTATTATAACAATCTTGTCTGACCTACGCTGATGTGTCTATCCATGATAATTACTGCTGCCAAAATAAATCTTACACAGTGGCAGGGTTAGTGATGACATCATCATATTTCTGTGTGTGTGTGTGTGTGTGTGTGTGTGGGTGTAGTCAGCCAATACTCTCTCACTTTAGAAGCACGTGTCTCCATGGCAATAAGAGCCCTGCCCTCTTTTGTCTAAATTAAGGCGAGCACTCATTGTGTGGGGAAGAGCGGAAAGAAAGATAACACCCCATTCCCTCAGTCTCTCTCTCACTGCCAACAAATCTGTCTATCCTGCGTGCTCTATTTTTTCTTTTATCTCTTGCTCGTGCTTTTTATCAGGCAGAAAAAAAAATAGCAGAATCAAGCAGAAATGAAGTTTTCCACACTTGAGCCCCTTCAGTGTGGGTGAGAAACACTCAGAAGGGATGTAAGATATAGGGAATAGAAAACAGGTCTGAATATAGAAAAAAAGAAAGAAAGAAAGAAAGAAAGACTGTGCAATAACAAATGATTTACCATAAAAACAAAGTAAAAATAACACAGTGAGAAATAGAGAGAGAGAGAGAGAGAGAGAGAGAGAGAGAGAGAGAGATGAGGATAGATTGAGGCATAAAGAGAAAAAATGAGAAAGAGAAGAGAGAGCGACAAAGAAAGAGGGACATTCAAAAAGACAGACAGAAAGAGAGAGAGAGAGAGATGGAGGGTGAGAGAGAGACTTGATGAAAGAGAAAGAGAATGTCCTCTTCTTGTCCATCATGTCAGATGTGGTGTAAGGATGAGACAGGTGCTGTGGACTCTGGAGCCCTGGGCTTTTCCTCACTCTAATCTAATTCAGCGCTCGCTGCACTCCTGCGTTTCAGTGCCACATGAAAGCCAGCGAGCATGAGGAGCGCAAGCGGAGAACCAGAGTTAATGAAGTGCCGATCTGAAACCTTTGTTAATGGTAATAGTTTTAGGAGAGTGTGTGGACAGAGCAGGTGTAATTTCACACCATTCCCACACTGCTCACGGCACTGCTTTGAAGATAACACGCTTTCCTCATTCTTCAATGTAGTGCCCGCATGCACACGCACAACACACACACACACACACACACACACACACACACACACACACACACAATCATGCTAAAACACCATAGGCAACACCCACACACATACTCGCTGCCGCACACACACGCATAAACCCCCCCACACACACACATATAAGCACACACCCCACACACATATAAGCACAATCATGCTAACACCCCTCCACACACACACACACACACACACACACACACACACACACACACACACACCTCCTGCAACCCCACACACACACACATATACACAATCATGCTAACACACTCCTGTGCACACAAACACACACACACACACACACACACACACACACACACACACACACACACACACACACACTCAACACATACAATCACACTAATACCCCCACACATGCATACCCCACACACTGTGAAAGACAGTTTTTCCTTTTCCTGAAGTACACTGATGTTCCAGTGCTCCATGTGGCCATGTTCTCTCATTCTCCTGCACTGAGTCACATTTCATGTGTTTTCTTATCAGTCTCTATCCATCTACCCATCTTCAATTCTTTTTCTCTCTACATCTCACTCTCTTTCATTTCTTTCTTTCTATTTCTGTCTTTCTCTGTGTGTCAGTAAATAATCTCTGATGTATAGAAATGGCTCTGAAATGTCCTGGCAAACTGTCCAGGGTGTGACCCAACCTCACCCAGTGTTTGCTGAAATGGACACCAGCCTAACCGCACCCTAATAAGGATTAAGCAGTTCAGAAAATGAATGAATGGATGTATACAAATGAAGAGACGCTTGATGAAAAGTTTGTGATCACATTCATTGTGTAAAGTGACAGTTAAATTGTTAAATGTGACTGTTTATTTATTTAGTTTTTTATCAATTATTATAACTGATGGTTGATGATTAAAATAAGATTATTTTTTCTGCATTGTATCTGAAGTCCATCTCATGTCACAAAGCATCAAGTTAGGCTCGCTTTTCATTTTCATTCTTTTTTTTTCTTGCACGTCACCTGTAATTAAAAGCAAATCAGGACGTCACACTCCACTAAAGAGTTTAAGAATGTGACTTTTAAAGAGTGATTCTGAAAACAGCATCCCTGAGAGGATGAGCCACTTATAACCACTTTAAATTTGGTATTGAGAGGAACATCCTTTACACATATGAAAAAGGAAAGGACGTCCTGTGAGCTGTGATTGATGTTTTTTCTCTGTACCCTGACTGGCCCAGTGTCGTGTACGACAGCAGTTTAACCTTATCAGGAAAAGAGAAGCACAACCATGAGATTTTTTTTTTTCGTTATCAGAGAGTGACGTTTCTGTAAACAGGTTCAACACCTTTGCTGTTTATCTTGAATTGTGGTGATTTTTCCTTCACTGTGGTCACATACGCTTTTCTGCCTATAAGTGAATTAAATTGGATTCATTAGATTCTATTTTCATGCCAAAACTGCAATAGTCTTTTTAATGCACCACATGTGGTGAAATTATCACCAGTTCAGTGAGAAATGGGTTCTGTCATGATGGATGATGCCACACAATCTTCAGAGTGCTGATGTACTGAAAAGGAGTCCTCAGCATCTGCAAAAAATAGAACATGGCAGATGTTGGTTTCTGAAACAAAAGCACGAATAGAGCAGAATTTTAGGGTAGCTATCTCACATTTTACAAGAAAAAAACCTGCTGCCCAGCATAGCGGTGCCACCTCGATTGGCTTGGTTTAAGAATCAGCTGATAAAAAGTGATTATTTTTTCCAAGTTTGTGTTTGGCGGTTTTGTTTTTGGAACTTTTAAAGAGTTGTGACTTTCAAAAGAACCCGAATACATCCACATATAGGAAAAAGAATAAGGAGCAGAATAAGAAAGTTTACAGAATAGAGTTTGGTATAGACGATATGACATCAGTGAGAGGGTGGCTATACAGCATATGACCTGGTGAAAGAGGAGGGTATAGAGGATATGACATCATTGAGCAGGTGTAAATAGAGGATGTTACTTGAATGATACTGTGAGTAAAGAGGATATGACATCAATGAGAGGGCAGGTACTGCATAGAAAATATGATATCAGTGAAAGTGCAGGTATAAAGGATGTGACCAGAGTGATAGGTCAGGGAAAGAAGATATGACATCATTGAGAGGGCAGGCATAGAAGACATGGAATCAGTGAATAGTAGGTATAGAGGACATGAGCTGATTGATGGAGCGGGTAAAGAGAATATGAAATCAATGAAAGGGTGGGTATAGATGATATGACCTGAGTGAGAGGACATGAGCTGTATGACAGGGTGGGTAAAGAAGATATGATATCAGTGAGATGGTGAGTATAGAGGATATGACCTGAATGTGAGGGCAGGTATACAGGATATGACTTGGATCAAAAAAGCCAGTGTAGAGGATATGACTTGAGTGGGAGGCAGGTGTAGAGGATATGACCTGATTGAGAGGGCAGGTGTAGATGATATGAACTGGTGAGACAGCAGGTATAGAGGACATGAGCTGAATGATAGGATGGATAAAGAGGATATGACATCAGTGAGAGGTTAGGTATAGAATATATGACCTGAGTCAGAGGGCGGGTAAAAAGTATATGACCTGAGTGAGAGGGCGGGTATAGAAGATATGACATCAGTGAAAAGCAGGTATAGAGGCTATAAACTGGTCAGATGACTGGTATAGAGGACATGAGCTGAATGATAGTGTGGCTAACGGGGATATGACATCAGTGAAAGTATGGGTATACTGTAGAAGTTATGACATCAGTGAATATCAGGTATAGAGGATATGAACTGGGGAGATGGCTGGTATAGAGGGCATGAGCTGAATAGTGGGGGGTATGTGTGTAGAGGATATGGCCCGAATGATAGGGCAAGGGTAGAGGATATGGCCTGAGTTATAAGGCAGGTGTAGATGATATGACTTGAATGAGAGTGCTGGTAGAGACCAGGGGTGGCGAACAAGTTAGACACAAAGAGCCAAACTTTTTAACTGTGAGAGTTAAACAGCCACACCACGTGCTGACCTGCCAAGACACACACACACACACACACACACACACACGCACGCACGCACGTACGTACGCACGCACGCACGCACGCACGCACACACACACACACACACACACCTCTCTCTTTCTCTCTTGCTCTGACACACACAACTACTGAACACACTTCAGATACATAGCTATGGCCTGTATAATATAAATTGATGAATAGTGAAATATACACACAATCATGTTGAGGCAGGTGTTTTTTTACCTTTGGGGAATTCCGTGTCAATATTAGCATGGAGTTGCTAAAATGACGCTGAAGATTTGAATCCTTGAAATGTGATATTGTGGTACTGCATAATAAACGGAGCGATTTGCCATTCCGTTCAATATAAAAGTAAGCATCTTCCCATTCTCCCAGAAATGCCCTGTGTTCATCTTCATATTTTCGTTTAGCTTTGCATTTTGACATTTTTACAAAGAGGGTAAGCCTGCATGCAAAGAAAATGTTGACTTAATTTCCCAGCATTAGACGTCATCCGCGCAGATGATTGGCGGTCACTTATGTGTCAGATGCGGCATAAAAACACCCAACCTGTCAAAATTATTTTAAAATATTATTTATTATTTTTTTTAATAACCTCTGAAGGATTTAAGTGTGTTTTAGGATTAAAAACAAACAAACATACAAACAAACAACAACAACAAAAAAAAAAAACATGAAAAGAGGCAAAGAGCCATATTATATAGAAATATGATAAGAGGCAAAGAGTCACATTCTTATTGATCAAGAGCCGCATGCGGCTTGAGAGCCGCGTGTTTGCCACCCCTGGTAGAGACGGTATGACATGAGTGAAAGGGCAGGTGTAGAGGATATGACTTGAGTGAGAGGGCAGGTGTAGAATATATGAACTGAGTGAGAGGGCAAGTAGAGGTTATGACCTGAGTAAGAGGGCTGGTGTAGAGGATATGACTTGAATGAAAAAAGCAGGTGTAGAGGATATGACTTGAGTGAGAGGGCAGGTGAAGTGAATATGACTTGAGAAAGAGGGCAAGTAGAGGATATTGCTTGAGTGAGAAGGCAGGTGTAGAGACTATGACCTGAAATAGAGGGCAGGTGTAGAGGATATTAAATAATGCAGCGGGGGGGGCAAACAAGTGTCCGCCCTCATGCCAGTCCCAAGCCCGGATAAATGGAGAGTTGCGACAGAAAGGGCATCCAGTGTAAAACTTTTGAACCGTAAATACGAACCGTAAATACAAATTTCATATGGGATCAGTCGAGGCCCGGTTAACAACAACCGCCATCAGTGCTATGAACAAACAGGGTGCTGGTGGAAATTGGACTACTGTTTGTCGAAGAAGGAGAGGTCGAAGAAGGAGAGGCGGGCGGCGTGTTCATAGGCATAGAGAGAAGGGGAAAGGCATGAGTCTAGCACTGAGGGTAAGGACTTTGAATGTTAGAACTTTGACAGGAAAAGGTAGAGAGCTGGCTGACACGATGCAGAGAAGGAAGGTGGACACACTGTGTGTTCAGGAGACAAGGTGGAAAGGTAGCAAGGCTAGAAGCTTAGGAGTAATTTTATAGTGTGAATGGGGAGAGAAATGGAGTAGGAATCATCTTGAAGGAGGGGTTTGTCAAGAATGTTCTAGAAGTGAAAAGAGTGTCAGACAGAGTGATGAGTCTCAAGTTAGAATTTGAAGGCGTGATGTTCAATGTTGTTAATGCTTATGCCCCACAGGCAGGCTGTAAGCTAGACGAACACTTCCTTCCTGAAGAGACAGAAGCATAGGGTGACTTATAAACGTGGCGGTAGTAGCACATAGGTAGACTACATCTTGTGTAGGCGATGTGATTTGAAGGAAGTCAGTGACTGCAAAGTAGTGGCAGGTGAGTGTTGCCAAAAAGCAAAGGATGATGGTGTGCAGGATGTTGTGTTGTTTTCAGGGAGGAGTTGAAGCAGGCTTTGGGTGGTCCGGAAGTGCTTCCAGGACAAATACAGCTAATGTGATCAGGGAGACAGGTAGGGGAGTACTTGGTGTGTCCTCTGGAAAGACAAGATTAGGAGACTTGGTGGTGGAATGAGGAAGTGCAGGAGTGTGTACGAAAGAAGAGGTTGGCTAAGAAGAAGTGGGACATAGAGAGGACCAAAGAGAGTAAACAGGAGTACAGAGAACACAGCGTAAGGCGAAGGTAGCGGTGTCAAAGGCCAAACAGAGGGCATATGATGACTTGTTTGATAGGATGGACAGTAAGGAGGGAGAAAATGGTTTATACAGGTGGCATCACAGAGAAATAAAGATGGGAAGGACGTGCAGCAAATCAGAGTGATTAAGGACAGAGTGGGAAATGTATTGACTGATGGCAGAAGTGTGCTGGGAAGATGGAAAGAGTACTTTAAAGAGCTGATGAATGAGGAAAATGAGAGAGAAAAAAGAGTAGAAGAGATGACTGTTGAGGACCAGGAAGTAGCAAAGATTAGTTAGGAAGAAGTGAGGAAGGCATTGAAGAGGATGAAGAGTGGAAAGGCAGTTGGCCCTGATGGCATACCAGTGGAGGCATGGAAGTGTCCAGGAGAGGTAGCAATAGATTTTCTGACAAGAACATTCAACAAATTCTTAGAGAGTGAGAGGATGCAAGAGGAATGGATGAGAAGTGTGATGGTGCCCATTTTTAAGAACAAGGGAGATGTGTAGCGTTGTGGCAACTACATAGGGATAAAGTTGATGAGCCATACAATGACATGATGGGAAAGAATAGTGGAAGCGAGACTAATGGCAGAGGTCAGCATTTGTAAACAACAGTTTGGCTTCATGCCAAGACAGAGCACCATGGATGCAGTGTTTGCTTGGAGGATGTTAATCGAGAAGTACAGAGAAGGCCAGAGGGAGCTGCATTGTGCCTTTGTGGATCTGGAGGAAGCATATGACAGGGTGCCGAGAGAGGAACTGTGGCATTGCATGAGGAAGACTGGAGTGGCAGAGAAGTATGTTCGATTGGTGCAGGACATGTATGAGAGATGTAAGACAGTGGTGAGGTGTGCTGCCGGTGTGACAGAAGAGTTCAAGGTGGAGGTGGGACCGCATCAAGGGTCATCTCTGAGCCCCTTCTTGTTTGCTATGGTGATGGACAGGCTGACAGACGAGGTTCGACAAGAATCTCCATGGACTGATGTTTGCAGATGACATTCTGATTTGTAGCCGAGAACAAGTGCAGGAAATTCCAGAGAGGTGGAGGTATGTCCTGGAAAGGAGGAGAATTAAGGTTAGCCTCAGTAAAACAGAATACATGTGTGTGAACGACAAGAGGACCCAAGAGGAACAGTGAGGTTACAGGGAGCAGAGATAAAGAAGCTGGAGGATTTTTAGTACTTGGGCTCAACAATTGAGAGCAATGGAGAGTGTGGCAAAGAGGTGAAGAAGCGTGTGCAGGCAGGTTGGAATGGTTCGAGAAAAGTGTCCGGTTTGATGTGTGATAGGAAGTTATTGGCAAGAATGAAAGTAAAAGTGTACAAGACTGTGTTGAGGCTTGCGATGTTGTATGATTTAGAAACAGTGGCACTGGGGGAAAGACAGGAGGCTGAGCTGGAGGTAGCAGAGATGAAAATGTTGAGGTTCTGTTTGGGAGTAACGAGGATGGATAGGATCAGGAATGAGTTCATCAGAGGGACAGCACATGTTAGAGGTTTTGGATACAAAGTCATAGAGGCTAGACAGATGGTTTGGAGATGAACAGAGGAGGGATATTGAGTATATTGGTTGTAGGATGCTGAGGTTGGAACTACCGGGCAGAAGGTCTTCAGGAAGACCAAAGAGAGGATTTATGGCTGTGGTGAAGGAGGACATGAAGGTAATTGAAGTAAGAGTAGAAGATGCAGAGGATAGGGTGAGATGGAGGCGGATGGTTCGCTGTGTCGACCCCTGATGGGAAAAACCGAAAGGAAAAGAAGAAGACGATGAAGTGTAGAGGACATTACATGGGGAAGAAAAAAAAGGTGAAAAGGATATGACTTGGACTTGGGGTGAAGGTCCAGACAAAGTGCGATTCAAAACAAACCCCTATGACACATGCGACAACACAGGAAGCAGTCTCCCTTGCCCAGACGCGGGTCACCGGGGTTCCCTCCTGGAGCCAGGCCCAGGGGAGGGGCTCGAAGGCGAGCGCCTGGTGGTCGGGGTTATGCCCATGGAGCCTGGCCGGGCCTAGCCCGAAAAGGAGACATGGGTCTGCCCTCCCATGGACCCACCACCCGTGGGAGGAGTTTTAGGGGTCGGGTGCAGTGTGAGTTGGGTGGCAGCCAAAGGCATGGGTTCTGTCGGACTGATCCTCGGCTACTTACTCTGACCCTCGGGACATGGAATGTCACCTCTCTGGCGGGAAAGGAGCCTGATTTGGTGCGTGAGGTGGAGAGATACCGACTAGATATAGTCGGGCTCACCTCAGCGCATAGCTTGGGCTCTGGAACCATCCATCTCGAAAGAGGCTGGACCTTTTTCTATTCTGGAGTTGCTCATGGGGAGAGGCAGCGAGCCGGTGTGGGTATTCTTGTTGCCCCCCGTCTCGGTGCCCAAATGTTGGGGTTCTCCACGGTTGACAAAAGGATAGCTTCCCTCTGTCTTCGGGTGGGGGGACGGGTCCTGACTATTATTTGTGCTTATGCACCTAATGACAGTTCAGAGTACCCACCCTTTTTGGAGTCTTTGGGGGGGGGGTGTTGGAGAATGCTCCCTCGGGAGACTCGCTCGTTGTCTTGGGAGACTTCAATGCCCATGTGGGCAACGATAGTGTGACCAGGAAGGGTGTGATCGGTAGGTACGGCCTCTCCAGTCTGAATCCGAATGGTGTTTCATTGTTGGACTTCTGTGCTCGTCATAGTTTGTCTATCATGAACACCATGTTTGAACATAAGGGTGTCCATAAGTGCACTTGGCACCAGGACACCCTAGGTCGCAGTTCGATGATTGACTTTGTAGTCGTGTCATCGGACTTGCGACCATATGTTCTGGACACTCGGGTGAAGAGAGGAGCTGAGCTGTCTACCGATCACTACCTGGTGGTGAGTTGGCTTCCAGACCTGGCAGGCCCAAGCGTGTAATCAGGGTCTGCTGGGAACATTTGGCGGAGCCCCCTGTCCGAGAGGCCTTTAACTCCCACCTCCGGCAGAGCTACAACCACGTTCCGGAGGAGGCGAGGGACATGGAATCCGAATGGGCCATGTTTCGTGCCTCCATTGCTGAGGCGGCAGCCCATAGCTGTAGCCGTAAGGTCGTCGGTGCTTGTCGTGGCGGTAATCCCCGAATCCGCTGGTGGACACCTGCGGTGAAGGGGGCCGTCCAGCTGAAGAAGGAGGCCAATCGGGTTTTATTAGCCTGTGGGACTCCTGAGGCAGCAAACGGGTACCGGCAGGCCAAACGTGCTGCAGCCGAGGCTGTCGCAGATGCAAAATCTCGGGCGTGGGAGGAGTTCGGTGAGGGCCTGGAGAGTGATTATCGGTTGGCCTCAATGAGGTTCTGGGCCACCATCCGACGCCTCAGAAGGGGGAAGCAGTTCTTCACAAACACTGTTTACAGTGGCGGTGGGGAGCTGCTTACCTTGATTGGGGATGTTGTTGAGAGGTGGAGGGAATACTTTGAGGACCTTCTCAATCCCACTAACACGCCCTCCGTGGAAGAGGAAGACCCTGGGGGTTCGGGTGAGGGTCCGCCCATCACTGGAGTGGAGGTCACTGAGGTTGTCAAAAAGCTCCTCGGTGGTCGAGCTCCGGGGTTGGACAAGATCTGCCCGGAATATCTCAGGGCTCTGGATGTTGTAGGACTGTCTTGGTTGACATGTCTCTGCAACATCGCGTGGTCATCAGGGGCTGTACCTCTGGATTGGCAAACTGGGGTGGTGGTCCCAATATTTAAGAAGGGAGACTGGAGGGTGTGTCCCAATTATCGGGGAATTACACTCCTCAGCCTACCTGGGAAAGTCTATGTAGGGGTACTAGAGAGGAGGATCCGACCGATAGTTGAACCTCGGATTCAGGAGGAACAATGTGGTTTTCGTCCTGGCCGCAGCACTCTTGACCAACTCTATACGCTCCACAGGATTCTGGAGGGGGCATGGGAGTTTGCCCAATCTGTCCACATGTGTTTTGTGGATTTGGAGAAGGCTTTCGACCGTGTCCCTCGAAAGATCTTGTGGGGTGTGCTCCGAGAGTACGGCGTTCCGGATCCGTTGCTACGAGCTATTCGGTCGCTGTATCACCGGAGCCAGATTTTCGTCCGTATTGGTAACAGCAGGACGGATTCGTTTCCAGTGGGAGTTGGAGTCCACCAAGGCTGTCCTTTGTCACCGATTCTGTTCCTAATTTTTATGGACAGAATTTCTAGGCACAGTCGAGGCGACGAGGGGTTCTGGTTTGGTGGCCATCGGATATCGTCTCTGCTTTTTGTGGATGATGTTTTCCTTTTGGCTTCATCAAGTCAGGCCCTCCAGCTCTCATTGGAGTGATTCGCAGCTGAGTGCGAAGCAGCCGGGATGAAGATCAGTCCGAGGCCATGGTTCTCAGTCGGACAATGGTGGAATGCACCTTCCGGGTTGGGAATGAGGTCCTGTCCCAAGTGGAGGAGTTTAAGTATCTTGGGGTCTTGTTTACCAGTGAGGGTTAAGCGTTGCTTGTACCGGTCCGTCATGGTGAAGAAGGAGCTGAGCCGCAAGGCGAAGCTCTCAATTTACCAGTCGATCTACGTTCCAACCCTCACCTATGGTCAAGAGCTTTGGGTAATGACCAAAAGAACAAGATCACAGATACAAGAAGAAGAAGATACACTGAAATGAGCTTCCTTCGCCGGGTGGCGGGGTTCTCCCTTAGAGATAAGATGAGAAGCTCCGCCATCCGGGGAGAGCTCGGAGTAGATACGCTGCTCCTCCGCATTGAGAGGGGCCAGTTGAGGTGGCTCGGGCATCTGGTCAGAATGCCCCCCGGACGCCTCCCTGGTGTGGTGTTTCGGGCATGTCCAACCGGGAAGAGACCCCGAGGTCGACCTAGAACACGATGGAGGGACTATGTCTCTCGGCTTGTCTGTGACCGTCTCAGTGTCCCCCCGGGAGAGTTGGAGGAAGTGGCTCGGGAGAGGGACGTCTGGACCTCTTTGCTAAGGTTGCTGCGCCCACGACCCGACCCTGGACTAAGCGGAAGATGATGATGATGATGATGATGAGGATATGACTTGAGTGAGAGGGCAGGTGTGGAGGATGTTACCCGAATGAGAGGGCGGTGGTAGAGGATGTGACTTGAATGAGAGGGCAGTGGTAAAGGATATGCGTTTATTGAGAAGGCAGGTGTAGAGCATAGGACCTGAGTGGAAGCACAGGTGTACAGGATATGACTTGCGTGACAGGCAGGTGTAGAGGATATGACTTGAGGAAGAGGGCAGGTGTAGAGGATATGAGTTGATTGAGAGGACAGGTTTAGAGAATATGACATGAGTGAGAGGGCAGGTGTAGATAATATGACTTGAGTAAGGAGGCATGTGGAGAGAATAAGACTGAAGTGAATGGGCAGGTGTAGAGGATAGGACTTGAGTGAGAGGGAAGGTGTAGAGGATATTGCTTGAGTGAGTGGGCAGGTACAGAATATGATTTGAGTTCGAAGGCGGGTAGAGAATATGACCTGAGTGAGAGGGCAGGGGTAGAATATTTGAATTGAGTGAGAAGACTGGTGTGGGGGATATGACCTAAGTGAAATAGCTCGTGCAGATGATATGACTTGAGTGAGAGGGCAGGTTAAGTGGATATGACCTGAGTGAAAGGGCAGGTGTTGAGAATATATGACTTGAGTGGGAGGGCAGGTATCGAGACTATGACCTAAAATAGAGGACAGATGGAGAGCATTTGATTTAGTGAGAGGGCAGGTGTAAAGTATATGACCTGAAATAAATGGCAGGTGTACAGGATATTGCATGTGTGAGAAGGCAGGTGAACAGAATATGACTTGAGTCAGAGGGCAGTTGTAGAGGAAATTGCTTGAGTGAGAGGTTAGGTTGAGGATATGACTTGAGTGAGAGGGCAGGTGTAGAATATTTGTACTGAGTGAGAGGGCAGGCGTGGAAGATATGACTTAAGTAAAAAAAATGGGTAGATGACATAACTTGAGTGAGAGGGCAGGTTAAGTGGATATGACCTGAGTGAAATGGCAGGTGTAGAGGATATGATTTGAGTAGGAGGGCAGGTGTAGAGAATATGACTTGAATGAGAGGGTAGTTGTGGAGGCTATGAGTTGATTGAGAGGGAAGGTGTAGAGGATATGACCTGAATGAGATGGTGGGGGTAAAGGATGTGACCTGGGTAAGGAGCAGGGGTAGAGTATATAATCTGGAAGAGAGGCAGATGGAGAGCATTTGATTGCGTGAGAGGGCAGGTGTGGAGAATATGACCGGAACTAGAGGGCAGGTGTAGAGGATATTACATGGGTGAGATGGCAGGTGTAGACGATATGACATGAGTGAGAGGACAGGGGTATAGGATGTGACCTAAGTAAGGAGGCAGGTGTAGAGGATATGACCTGAAATGGAAGGCAGTTGTAAAGGATATTACATGGGTGAGAGGACAGGTGAACAGGATATGACTTGAATGATGGGACAGGTGTAGAGGATGTGGCTGAATGAGAGAGCGGGGGTAGAGGATATAAGTTGATTGAGAAGGCAGGTGGATAGGATTTGAGTGAGAGGATGTGTAAAGAGCAAAGGATCTCAGTGGAAAGCAAACAGTCGACTTAGCAGTGTACATCGTGAGACATCATGGAAAGGTCAGACGCAGATTTTCTTCACCATTCATGCCACTACTCACAAACTCACTCCACATCCCACTCCACATCCCCCACCCACCATGCCGTTACACTAATTAGAACTGAGTATGCTGAGAAACATTTGGAGATTGGTGACTCTATAGGCTACTGAAAGACCGAGAAGGCTGAGGACCGATGGTGATTTGGCTGATAAAACAGTCTCAAGATTTTCATTAACAGCTACTTTGAAATTAGTCTCATCAGGATATTGGACATCATTATAAGAAGACAAGAGCAAAGAAGAGAAGGGCGATCGACTGTATATTACACATTCAGGGGTTTAAGTTCTTGAAAGAGTGTCATCAAAGATAGTAGCAAAATCCTGCACATCCAGGGTCCAGGGGGTGGACAGGGTTGGGTGGATGACAGGCTGGCAGATTTACCTTTCACCAAACACTACTGTCTATGATGGAAACCACATTGTTAGGTTGATAGGGTTACTGATGGTGCTGCCGTTATGATGTGAGTGATTTGTGTGGTGTGAGCACAGAACACAATAAGACACATGGTAAAATTAAAGCAACAATAACTGCAGACAAACGTGACTGGGCATTTAAAATGAGTGAAGGTTGAAATGTAGCCAGGTGGAACAGGTGGATCTGGAGTGAACGAAAACGAGTTTGAGTTAAAAAAAAAAGAAAAAGAATGAACTCACTACATACAGAGTAGTTAACTAACTGACTATTACACGTCTATTGATCTCTCAGTAAAATGTAATCTAAAATTTGAATGTGCTCTACAAACCAGGGCAGTTATTTCAGAACTATGGTCAGTGCTGTTTTTTTATGCCACAGAGATTCGTACCTCACCTCATCTTGTACACCATAGGATTAAATGTTATACCTGTTAACACAGGCAATTTTAGGTGGTGAAATATTTTTTTACTTTTTGAAACCATATTGCTTGAAATATTGTTCCAGTGTTTATTAGCTGTGATAGATGAGTGTCAAATTACGAGGTGAGTACAAAGTTTTTCCCTTTGGGTTGTTTGAGGTGACTGTAAATTAAATAACGATTTTATGGATTTTTTTTTTCATTTCTTTTAAGCATTCTTGTGTGTCATGATTATCCTCAACTCACTGTCCACCAGATGCAGAGTGATATCTCCACCCATCTCATTGTGATAGTTCTGTAAGTTGTTTTTGTTGTCTCCTAGGAAGTCCTGCAATCACTGTGAAGTGAAATAAACCTTGTTCATGTTTCCCACAAAATAAACTACAACAATAAACATAGTTTCTTTCCAGGCCACCAAAATGATTCTGCGTACAGTCGGCCCCCATTATTTGCAGGGGTTCGGTTCCAGCCCCTCCCACAAATCAAGATAATCCGCGAGTTCTATTCCCGGAAGTAAAACTCTATGTATAATATTACATGCGCAAATGATCAACCGGAGGTAAAACGCTATGTATCATATTACATGTGCTAAATATGCTTCTTCAACACACTCATTAATATCACTCATTAATACAGTATTCATGTAGTAAAATGTAGTAATTAAGTAAAAAAAGTTTAATCTTGTACTGTGATTTTTTTTGGTAAAATTATACACACATATATATATACATATATATATATATATACACCTTACGAAACTTATAATTGAACCGCATTTTACATGTAAAACACCTGATTCGTAACAAGGCCCCCAGTACTACCCCCGAAACCCTTTAAAAATTATAAAAGCATACCTTTTAGATCTCCTTCTGCTTCAATATTGTACCGATGGTAGACGGGTCACACCCACGTATGTGTGTGAGCACGCATGTATGTGTGTGGGCGCATGTGTTGACCATGTCTTCTGAGCAGAGTGATAATCTTACTATAGTGATAATCGTTTATGGAAAGTTAAAAGCATGAGTCAAAAATGAGTAACTCTGTCCTTTATACGAAAATCATTATGGGAAATGCAGCTCCATAATAGCCAATGAGAGGGAGCTGTGTCATCCCTCCTAGCCAACGGGAGGACAACAGGGTGGGATGTTGGAAGATAGTCAATGGGAAAGCAGCTCATGCAGTCTGTGTGTGTGTGTGTGTGTGTGTGTGTGTGTGTGTGTGTGTGTGTGTGTGTGTGTGTGTGTGTATATATACACACCTGTTCCATTCAGGGGTAGCCACAGCCAATCATCTGCCTCCATCTCACCCTATCCTCTGCATCTTCTTCTCTTATACCAACTACCTTCATCTCCTCCTTCACCACATCCATAAATCTTCTCTTTGGTCTTCCTCTAGGCCTTCTGCCTGGTAGTTCCAATCTCACCATCCTACTGTTCGTTCGTCGACTCGATATCGAGTATGACCATAGCAACACAAACAACACAGTGTCTAAGAGGCGGGGTGATGTGTCCGCAGGTGGCTTGTAAGGCCAATAGATAGATAGATACAGCTTTATTAATCTCACAATGGAGAAATTCACTGTTACAGGCTCTTGAGGTACCATCAGTAGGGGGTGCAAAATAGAGACATATACAATAATACATATACATACATACATACACACATACACACATACATATATATTATATAAGTAAATAAATAAACAGATACATAAATAGTATAAAGTAATATACAATAAAAAAAGAAAAACTCATAGAAAACTTAGACTGGCCAATATTGAAGTGTACATTTATCTGAGGGCTGAGTAGATGGGTTGATATGGTTCACAGTCAGTGGGGTAGATATGGCTGATTAAAGTGCACGGGTTTTTATTGCACATAACCGGCTTTTTCACAGACAGTTACAAAGTGGCATTGTACAGTCATTTGTATAGTCAGTACATTGTATAGTGGTGGGAATGAAGGACCTGCGGTAGCGCTCCTTCCTGCACTGAGGATATGAGCTTTGCTACCATCCTCCTTTCGCCCGCCTCCTCCACAGAGTCCAGTGGACAGCCGAGGACAGCACTGGCCATCCTGAGCAGCTTGTTCAGTCTCTTTCTGTCCTGCTCTGTGCTGCCCGGGGCCCAGCAGATGGCAGCGTAGAGGATTGCAGAGGCTACCACAGAGTCATAACATGTCCTGAACAGAGGTCTGCATACTCTGAAGGACCTAAGTCTCCTCAGAAGGTGGAGGCGACTCTGGCCCTTTTTATACAGGGCGTTGGTGTTGTGGGACCAGTCCAGTTTATTGTTAAGGTGAACGCCCAGGTACTTGAAACTGTCCACTGTCTCAATGGCTTGTCCCTGGATGTTCACCAGTGAGTGAGTGTGTGTGTGTGTGTGTGTGTGTTAGAGTGCTTCTCCTAAAGTCGACCACCATCTCCTTCGTCTTCCTAGTGTTCAAGCACAGGTGGTTGCGCTCACACCAGTCCACGAAGTCAACGATGACCGACCGGTACTCCAGCTCGTTCCTCTCTGACACACGGTCCACGATGGTGGAGTCGTCCGAGAACTTCTGGAGGTGGCAGCTATCTGTGCTGTAGGTGAAGTCTGAGGTGTAAATGTTGAAAAGGAAGGGTGAGAGGACGGTGCCCCTGTGCTGCAGACTGCCTCTTTTGATTTACAGCCGCGCAGCTGCACGTACTGTGGACGGTCAGTGAGGTAGGCGATAATCCAGGCAGCAAGATGTCCGTCCACTCCCACATCCTCCAGCTTCCCCCACAGAAGCGCTGGCCTGATAGTGTTGAAGGCACTGGAGAAGTCAAAGAACATGACCTTCACAGCGCTGATGGCGATTTCCAGGTGGGTGAGAGCCCGCTGCAGAAGGTAGATGACGGCGTCTTCTACCCCGATGTTGGGCCTGTAGACAAACTGCAGCTGGTCTAGGGTGGGGCTCACCATAGAGTGGAGGTGTTTGAGGAGGAGCCTTTCCATGGTCTTCATGAGGTGGGAGGTCAGGGCGACAAGTCTATAGTGAGCCGGTTCCTTCGCTTGAGCTGTTTTGGGAACCGGAACCACACAGGAGGTCTTCCACAGGACGGGAACCTTCTCCAGGCTGAGGCTCTGGTTGTACAGGTGGCATAGGACCTCACAGAGCTGGTCCGCACAGGTCCTCAGCAGCCTGGGACTGATGCCATCTGGTCCTTCAGATTTCCCATTGATTTAGTCGCCTCAGCTGTCTCCTCACCTGTTCTGACGTGAGGGAGAGGGAGGCTGGGGTGGGCTGCAGAGGGAGGGGGATGTGGCTGTAGCCGTCAAGTGAAGTTAGCCTGGGGAGGGGGGAGGTGTCTGCTGGTCTGGAGACACTACGGGTGTGAAAACCCCTCCCACAAATTGGACACCAGTGAGAAGGGGTCGTGTTGGTAGCGTTCGAACGTTTATTCTCTGAGTGGATGGCACCTTTGTGAATCAGGTTGCGCCAAGCTGGTCTGTCAAATGCTGCAGTTTCCCACATTGCAATGTCGATGTTGAAGTCCTTCAGGTATGCTTTGATGGAGTCTTTATAGCGTTTGCGCCAGCCTCCTACTTTCCTGCTACCACGACTGAGTTCACCGTACAGTAACTGCTTGGGTATCCTGGAGTCTGACATACGGCAGACATGTCCTGCCCATCATGTTTGAGCTTTGTGTATGATGGTAATAACGCTGGGGAGGTCTGCTCTCTCCAGAACCTCGGTGTTTGTGATCCTATCTTGCCAGCGGATATTAAAGATGTTTTGGAGACAACGGAGATGGAACTGCTTCTGTAGATGGTCCAAGATTCACAGCCATAAAGAAGTATAGTTAAGACAACTGGTCTGTACACTTTGATCTTGGTGTATTGTGAGATACCTCTTCGTTCCCAGACTAACTTCTTCAATCTCCCGAAAGCGCTGCTTGCCTTCACAATGCAGTTGCTGACCGAATCGATGTTGGCGTAGCGAGAGAGAGTGCTGCCGAGGTAGGTGAAGTTTTCCACATCTTGAAGTCGCTGTCCCTTCACAGTGATGTTTGGTTCCTGATATGATTTTCCTAGGGCGGGCTGATACATCACTTCAGTCTTCTTGATGCTGACGGTGAGGCCGAAGTTGTCGCAGGCAGACGAGAATGCATCCATTTCCTGTTGCATTTCTTGTTCATTGATGGCACTGAGGGCACAGTCATCAGCAAAGAGCAGATCATGAATCACAGTCTCTTTGACTTTAGTGACGGCCTGCAGATGTCAGAGGTTGAACAGCTTTCCGTCACACCTGTACTTGATGGGGATGCCTAGGGGAGTCTCCCTAAAGGCATCGGTCAGCATCGCCGAAAACATCAAACTGAACAGTGTAGGGGCAAGGACAGAGCCTTGTTTAACTCCATTTGACACCTGAAACGGATCGGAGGCGTTTCCATCGTCAAAAACACGGGCCATCATTCCATCATGAAATTGTCTGACAATCTTCACGAACCTGTCCGGGCAGCCAAACTTCGACATGATCTTCCACAGTCCCTCTCTGCTCACAGTGTTGAAGGCTTTTGTTAGATCTACGAAAGTGATATAGAGATCTTGACTTTTTTCCACACTTTTCTCCTGAATCTGACAGGAAGCAAACATAATATCAATAGTCCCTCGACCTGCACGGAATCCGCATTGGCTCTCGGGGAGATGAACTTGCTCGAGATGTTTCAGGAGATGACTGAGGAGCACTCGGGCAAAGATCTTGCTGGTGATAGAGAGAAGTGATATCCCTCTGTGGTTGTCACACGATCGCTTGTTTCCCTTTCTTTTGTAGATGTGAATGATTGTGGCATCTTTAAAATCTTGCGGGAGGGTCTCACTTTCCCAAAACGATTGAAATAGTGCTGTAAGTTTGTGTAGGAGAGAAGGGCTGCCTGTCTTGAACACTTCAGCAGGGATGGCATCAGAGCCGGGGGCTTTCCCAGTCGACATCTGCTTGATTGCCTTGGCAATCTCGTCCTCTGATGGAGTTATGTCCAAGTCTGGGTTTATGTCCACCTGGGGAAGGCATTGAACAGCTTCGTCATTGATGGACGACGGACGATTTAGAACGCAGTTGAAGTGTTGTGCCCATCTCTCTACGATCATGGTTTTGTCGGTGATGAGTGTTTCTCCGTCCGTGCTGAGTAAAGGGGAAATGCCTGATGTTGGTGGTCCGAATACACACCTGAGTGAATCGTAGAAGCGTTTCATGTCGTGTCTATCAGCAAAGCCTTGAGTCTCGTCGGCTTTGTTACTTAGCCATGTGTCTTGCATAGCGCGGAGATTTATCTGAACCTGTCTGTGCTTACTCACAAAGGCGTCTTTCTTCGAGACCGAGTTGGGATCACTCTGATGAGCTCTGAAGAGTTGGCGTTTTTCTTCCAGTAGGGCTCTGATTTTGACATAATTTTCATCAAACCAGTCCTGGTGGTTCCTGGTAGCTTGTCCAAGCACCTGTAGGGCAACAGAATGAACAGATGTCTTCTGAGAGTCCCAGTTATTTCCAGTAGCCTCAGTCAGCTGGCTTTCAAAACTTGCTACTAGTTCTTCTTGAACGGAAGGAAGCTTGAGCTTGTTGATGTTGAGCTTCTTCACAACTGTCTGGCCTTGTGGTCTTCTCTTGGGCTGAATATGCAAATTGGTCTTTGAAATGATGAGACGATGGTCCGTCCAACAGTCAGCACCACACATTGCCTTAGTCACACGCACATCCCGCTTGTCCTTTGCTCTGACAATGACGTAGTCGATGAGATGCCAATGCTTAGATCGAGGGTGCATCCATGACGTTTTATTACGGGTTGGAAGGCGGAACATGGTGTTGGTGATGGCTAAGCCATGGGTGGCACACGTTCTGAGCAGGAGGAGACCATTGCTGGTACATTTCCCTACTCCATGGGGTCCAAGGACTCCTTCCCATGCCTGGTGGTCTTGACCTCCACGAGCGTTAAAGTCGTGAAGGAGTAGTGAGCTTGTCCGCCTGCGGAACAGTGGAGATGAGGGCATCCAGTTCTTCATAGAACTCCTGCTTAGTGTCTTCAGAGTTTGTCATGATGGGAGCGTAGGCGCTAATGAGGGTTGCGGATCTCCCCATGTCCTCAGACTACGGAGGCAGACAGAGCTATCCTAAATAGGGCTGCCTGGTCGCTCAGGGGGCTGCCGAACTTCCCTGCTGTCCCGATCAGAGAAGAACAACCATATGGCCTGAGCCACCTGTGTGCAGGATTGCAGCTACAGCTTCCAGTGATTCTGCACCTGCTGCTTCACCATTCCCCCATCGTCACAGGACTTTGAGGGTAAAGGATTGTCCATGGTGGTGTTGCCATGACTTACACTGAACTTGGATTAAAGTGAAGGAAGCTTGCGCAGCACCAGTCTCACTCTTTCGTCCTGATGAACCTGATCCCATGGCAAGAAAGAGTTAAGGCAGTTGGAGACTCATCGAGGGTGCAGGAGTTGCCGGAAAGGGACGATATACACCTTCTAACCGCCTACTGGGCTCCACTCTGGATTTTCTGTCGGGGTTTACTCCCTTAGCCTTAGCCATTCAAGGCCAACCCGCAAGGCAACAGGAAAAACTCCTGCCATGCAATCTCCGTGACTTCACCAAAACCCTCGCATGGGGGGCTAAGTGGGTGCTCAATCTTGCCCAAGGATCTCCCACAGGCTAGCGGAGGGAAGGAGGCGCCTTACTTCTCCTGTTGGTGGAAGATTTTTCCACCCCACCACCCCACACCATCCTACTACCAATGTACTCATTATCCCTCCTCTTCACATGTCCAAACCATCTTAATCTAGGTTCTCTGACTTTGTCTCCAAAATTTCTTACATTTGCTGTCCCTCTGATGTACTCATTCCAGATCCTTTCCTTCCTCGTTACTCCTAAAGAGAACCTCAACATTTTCATCTCTACTACCTCCAGCTCTGCCTCCTGCCTTTTCCTCAGTGCCACTGTTTCTAAACCATACAACATCGCTGGCCTCAACACTGTCTTGTACACTTTTCCTTTCATTCTTACCAATACCTTCCTATCACACATCACACCGGACACTTTCCTCCAACCATTCCAACCAGCCTGCACACGCTTCTTCACCTCTTTTTCACACTCTCCACTGCTCTGTATTGTTGAGCCTAAGTACTTCCTGTGGAAGACCTCCTGTGTGGTTCCGGTTACCAAAACAGCTCAAGCAAAGGAACCGGCCCACTACAGACCTGTCGCCCTGACCTCCCACCTCATGAAGACCATGGAAAGGCTCCTCCTCGAACACCTTCGCTCTATGGTGAGCCCCACCCTAGACCCCCTCAGTTTGCCTACAGGCCCAACATCAGGGTAGAGGATGCCGTCATCTACCTTCTGCAGTGGGCGCTCACCCACCTGGAGATCGCTGGCAGCGCTGTGAGGGTCATGTTCTTTGACTTCTCCAGCGCCTTCAACACCATCAGGCCAGCGCTTCTGCGGGGGAAGCTGGAGGATATGGGAGTGGACGGACATCTTGCTGCCTGGATTATCGACTACCTCACTAACCATCCACAGTACGTGCGACTGCGTGGCTGTAAGTCAAAGGTGGCAGTCTGCAGCACGGGGGCACCGCAGGGCACTGTCCTCTCACCCTTATTTTGGAAGTGGTGTGAGCGTAACCACCTGTGCTTGAACACTAGGAAGACGAAGGAGATGGTGGTCAACTTCAGGAGAAGCACTCTAACACACACACACACACACACACACACACACACACACACACACACACACTCACTCACTGGTGAACATCCAGGGACAAGACATTGAGACAGTGGACAGTTTCAAGTACCTGGGCGTTCACCTTAACAATAAACTGGACTGGTCCCACAACACCAACGCCCTGTACAAGAAGGGCCAGAGTCACCTCTACCTTCTGAGGAGCCTTAGGTCCTTCGGAGTATGCAGACCTCTGCTCAGGACTGTTGATGACTCTGTGGTAGCATCTGCCCTAGGCGGCCCACTGGACTCTGTGGAGGAGGTGGGCAAGAGGAGGATGGTCGCAAAGCTCTCACCCACTGCACCAGACTGTAGAGAAGCTGAGTAGCTCCTTCAGTGGACGACTGAGACATCCTCAGTCCAGGAAGGAGCGCTACCCCAGGTAACAACGCCACTTTGTAACTCTCTGTGAAAATACCGGTTATGTGCAATAAAAACCCCATGCACTTTAATCAACCACATCTACCCCACTGACTGTGAACCATATCAACCCATCTACTCTGCCCTCAGATACATTTACACTTGAATATAGACCAGTCTACAAAGTTGTTCCTTTCTTTTTTTATTGTATATTACTTTATACTATTTATATATCTATTTATTTATTTACTTATATAATATTTATGTATGTGTGTATGTATGTATGTATGTATGTATATGTATTATTGTATTGTATATGTATCTATTTTTGCACCCCCTTCTGATGGTACCGCAATAGCCTGTAACAGTGAATTTCTTCATTGTGAGATTAATAAAGCTGTATCTTATCTTATCTTATCTTACTTAAAGTCGTCCACCTTCTTTATCTCTGCTCCCTGTAACCTCACTGTTCCTCTTAGGTCCTTACACACACATATATATTCTTGTCTTACTATGGCTAACTGACTTTCAATACAGATCACAATGCCATCTGCAACATCATAGTCCATGGGGAATCTTGTCTAACCTCATCTGTCAGCCTGTTTATCACCATAGCAAACAAGAAGGGGCTCAAAGCTGACCCTTGTTGCAGTCCCACCTCCACCTTAAACTCATCTGTCACACCGACAGCACACCTCACCACTCTCTTACATTTCTCATACAGGTCCTGCTCCACTTTACTTCTCTGCCACTCCAGACTTCCTCATGCAAGAGTTGGCACCCTGTCATATGTTTTCTCCAGATTCACAAAGGCACAATGCAGCTCCCTCTGGCCATCTCTGTACTTCTCTATTAACATTCTCAAAGTAAGCACTGCATCTGTGGTGCTCTTTCTTGGCATGAAACCAAACTGTTGTTCACGGATCACAGGACCAACTGCCTTTCCACTCTTCATCCTCTTCAATGCTCTCCTCACTTCAGCCTTACTAATCTATGCTACTTCCTGCTCCTCAACTCTCACCTTTTCTACTCTTCTCTCTCTCTCATTGTCCTCATTCATCAGCTCTTCAAAGTACTCTTCCATCTTCCCAGCACACTTCTGTCATCAGTCAATACATTTCCCACTCTCTCCTTAATCACTCTAACTTGCTGCACATCCTTCCCATCTCTATTTCTCTGCTTTACCACTCTGTATAAATCATTTTCTCCCTCCTTACTGTACAACCTAGCATACAAGTCATCATACACCCTTTGTTTGGCCTTTGACACCGCTACCTTCGCCTTACGCTGTGTCTCCCTGTACTCCTGTTTACTCTTTTCAGTCTTCTCAATGTCCCACTTCTTTTTAGCTAACCTCTTCCTTTGTACACACTCCTGCACTTCCTCATTCCACCACCAAGTCTCCTTATCTACTTTCCTTCTAGACGGCACATCAAGTCCTCTCCTACCTGTCTCCCTGATCACATTAGCTGTAGTTGTCCAGTCATCTGGAAGCACTTCCTGACCACCCAAAGCCTGTTTCAACTGCTCCTTGAAGACAACACTACATTATTCCTTTTTCAGCTTCCACCACTTTGTCTTCTGCTTTGCCTTTGCCTTCTTCACCTTCCTCACCATCAGCATCATCCTGCATATATATATAGGAGTCAGTGTGAGATTGCAAAGTGGCTTTATTATTCAAAGGGGAAGAACTTAAGCACAGATCCACGCTTTATCTGCAGTACTGGTGATGAAGAGAAACACAACCATTAAGCACTGGAACCAGGAGCCAGAGAGAACACAAGGAAGCAGTGACATGATGTGAGACAATGTGCAGTGTTTATAGGAGGTAGATGAGACGAGTGAATTCAGGTGTGAGCTACTGCAATCAGCTCAAGCAGCTCAGCCACGCCCTTCAGCCAGAGCGGGGAAAAACTGTTAGAGAACACAGGGAAACAGGGATCTGATGTAGGTTAATCCTCTGACGCAGAGGAGAGCATGCTTGTGTTTATTTGTGAGTAGATGAGAGATTAGGTGAGTAGATGAGCCATAAGAGCAGCTCAGTCAAGCGCCTTAGCCAGAGTGGAGACAAAACAGAATTAGAGGCACAGCCGTTAAAATTAAAGTCCCTCCAAAACATGGACCATCACAAAAAGAACATAAAAGGACATGTAGTGTACTAAATTGGATAAACAATACACAAGGATAAACATGCTACAACACTACATAAAATCACACACACAAACATTCTAAACATTAACTTAGGTATTGCACTGGAAAATGATTGAAAAAGACTTTAATACTACAGTGCTTTACAACAGTTCAGATGATTATTCCTCTTCAGGCACTTCAGAGGAAACTGTCATTTCTTCAGGAGAGACATCCAATGTCATTACTTTTTTCTGGCACTTAGCCAGCATTTGAGTGGCATCATAGAGCTTTAGTGGTAATTAAAAGACACTAAAAACGCACATTGACAACCTGTGCGCGAATTAGAAAAATGAAGCATATGCATCATCTCAACCAATCAACAGGAGGGAGGACAGCTGTTAAGATCTTCGAATGGCCCTAAGCAAGTCTTCCCGCAGATCAGTTCCCAAGTGTCATCTACAGTGCTGGAGTAATCAGCAAAGAAAGCGCAGAGGCCGACCAAGGTTAGGAGCTCGAGTGTTTATTCACCGATCACCAAAGTATGATGACCAGTACAGGGGGTTTTATGTCTGAGAATGAAGAAAGTACATCATGTTGACATATGGCTTGTCAGTCACAGAGACAATGTGGCTGGGTCACGTTAAAAAGGAAAACTGGAATATGCTAGTTCTAACCTGATCCATTTATGGGCCTTAAAAGTAGGTAAACGGTTCTTTTAGTCTCTCTTCCCCTTTATCTACCCTAAATAACCCAGAATGTTCAAAAACATCCAAGCACAAACACATAGACATGAGAATAAGAAGGATATCACGAGTATGGTATAAGTGAATATATCATACATGCATAAATAATCACAAAATATAAAGCATGTGTGAAATAACAATGATGTTAGATGGCAGCCATATGATTATGAGAGCATGGTAGGTATATATGTTGGTTATTATAAGATATCAGATTTGAGTCCCCTCTTTTATACTAGGATTTTCTAGTATAACATCATCATTCAAGCTTACATCTGGCATTCAGCAATCCTGCGGATGAGCTCCACTGAGAGTTCCCAACGAGACAACCACCAGAAGAATTCTCATGAAAATGAATCTCATTCTGCCAAGACGCATCTGGGGTGAACCGTCTGTATTCCTTTCCAGTAGTGAAGTCACGAGCTGAGATATGCCCCTTCCAAAGAAGAAAAAGAAGAAGAAGAAGAAGAAGAAGCCTGACCATAGTAGTAGCGATTCACATCGGATCGGCCCTCCTTCTCAGAAAAAAGGATCACCGTTCCTGCACAGAGCTTATAAAGAAAACAATATACAACAGTTAAACATAGACACCAACACAGATGCATTAATCCTTAATAGCGCTATCCAACTCGACCACTCTAGGTGCTGCCTTCAGTCTGGTAGCATGAATCCAATGTGGAAATAAATCTGTTAAAACAGCAGTTTGAGTAATGGCAACCATTTCTGCTTACCCGCTATATTTAGTCTCACCCAATTGTCCAGATTGGTTAAAGAGCCATACCAGCACCATGTCCCCCACCTGAAACGGGTGAGTGGGCACAGGAGGTGGTAACGGTGTGGATTTGTTTACATCAGTCCATAACTCATGCAAGTTATCAATTAGGACAGCAGAGTACTCATCCATGTGTACTGGTAAATCAGATGTACCCAGGGCTGACTTACCTTTTCTCCATGGCAGAGGCTGTGATGGTAGATAATGAGTTCATATAGTGAATAGCCACCCAGGGTTTCTTGAGCGGTCATGCGGATTTCTGCCAATACAGCTGGAAAAAGATCAACCCAGTTCTTTGTCCCTCTAGCCTGCATTGCTTTAGTCATTTCATCCTTAATCGTTCGATTAGTCCTCTCTGCCATCCCCGATGACTGTGGGTGGTAGGGTATATGAACATACCAGTTAAGAGACATGTATTTACAGAGAGCTTGTGTAATTCATGAGGTAAAAGGTGTCCGCTGGTCTGAATCAAAAGTCCATGGAATCCCATATCTCGGGATTATTTCTTTTGCCAGAATTCGTGTTACTACATTAGCATTCTCATGGGTGCATGGAAACGCTTCCACTCATCTGAAGAACTTATCCACCATGACCAACAAGTATTTGTATGTTCCACATTTCGGCATGTGCGTGGAATCAATTTGCCACTCCAAGAATGGAGAGGTAGGAATAGGGAGACATTCGTGTTTTGCTATTGGTAGAGTAGGATTATTTTGTGCACATATTATGCATCTAGTGAGAATTGAGTCCACTAAGCTATTCAGATTTGCAATACAAAAAAGTTTGTTCATATCTTTCTTAAGCCCCCTTCGTGTGCGGTGTGTAATACCATGAAACTCCCGCACTAGGCAGGAAAGACATAATGGAAGACATAGGCGGCCATTCTCGGCATATCACAGGACGTCTGGGGCCACTAAGGCGCCTTGTGGTTGCCAAAAGGCTAAATTGGACGGTGAGGCCGACGAATGGAGTGAATGTAAGTCTAAATCAGAAAGGAGAGAGCTGGACACAAACGAGGTATTGCGCTGGATGGGGCCCATGTTTGGGAAAATTTGTCCCCCCTGCGCTGCTCCCTTAGCAACCCTGTCAGCCAGGAAATTACCCTTGACCTCAGGGATGTCACCCATAGAATGAGCCTTAGTCTTTACTATGGCTAAAGTACGAGGAAGATAACAGGATTCAATTAAATTTTGTACCAGCGTGGAATGAGAAATAGTCTTGCCATCAGCTGATTGGAAGCCTCGAAATTGCTATATATGACCCAAATCCTGCGCAACGTCGAAAGAGTATCGGGAGTCTGTGTAAATGGTGACATCCTAACCTTCAGAGAGAACACAAGCACCCGTGAGTGCAAAAAGTTCAGCAGCTTGGGCAGAAGTGAAAGGTAGAGCATAACATTCAATGACAGTATTAGGAAGAGAACAAACAGAATAGCTACAGAGGAAAATACCGTCTGAGGCTTTAGAACACGAGCCATCAACGAAGAGCGTCCTCCACTTTTCCAAGGGTGAAGAAAAGAGATCAGGCCTAAGACTGGTAGAATGAATTTTAGTTTCTAAAATACAGTTATGATCTGGATCCCCCAAAGTATCATCCTGGGCATTGATTAGACACACCAGGGTGTGACCTAGGGTGTCAAAGGATGAAGTGGCTTTAATCACCAGATTACTGGTAGAACAGAGAATGGTCTCATAACCAGAGCATCGCTGCACGGTCATGTGCTGTGTTTCTAGATTCTGTAGAACTTGTTTCACCTGATGTGAGGAATGTAATATCATAAGATGAAAGCGGACTGATTTCTCAGCATCCTGAACCATCACGGCACAGGCGGCAACAGCCCTGAGACATGCAGGAAGACCCTGCACAACAGTATCTAATGTTTTGGAAAGGAAAGCACATGGTCTCATCCTCCCTCCGTGCTCCTGGGCCAGTACAGCAGACGCAGTGCCTTGGTATTCACAGGCATAGAGGTGGAAGACCTTTGTGTAGTCTGTCAGGCCCACTACTGAGGCAGAGCAGATGACGTGCTTGAGAGCGTTGTAACGCCCATCATTTCATCAGTCCAGATGAGAGGCTGGTGCAGTGGATCTGTGTGAGCAACAGCTGAACAAAAAACACGTCATAATAAGAACAGTCTGGTATCCACTGTCTGCAGTAATTAATCTGTCACAAAACAGACATGAGATAATGTTTGTGGCACAGGTTTAGAGTCCAGTATCACTTAATAAGATAAGATAAGATAAGATAAGATACAGCTTTATTAATCTCACAATGGAGAAATTCACTGTTACAGGCTCTTGAGGTACTATCAGTAGGGGGTGCAAAAATAGGTACAAGTACGAACATACACACATACATATATATTATATAAGTAAATAAATAAATAGATACATAAATAGTATAAATTACTAAACAATAAACAATAAAAGAAAAGAAAAGAATGGAGCAACTTTATAGATTGGCCTATATTCAAGTGTAATGTATCAATGATTTTAATGTATTAATGACAATCTGGGAAAAAAAAGTCTCTGGAAGGAAACTAGATAAGGAGACTCGGTAATGGAATGAGGAAGTGCAGGAGTGTGTTCAAAGGAAGAGGTTAGCTAAGAAGAAGTGGGGCATTGAGAGCACTGAACAGAGTGAACAGGAGTACAGGGAGACACAGCAGAAAGCTAGCCTGACACTAATATGCATTTTAAATCCTCAATGGCACTCATTCATGCGTACCATGGTGGAATGATTTTGTGTTTATTTCACCTATCAGTCAAGTAGTTTGTGCCAGAGAGGAATAAGCCTTGCTCATAGCTTGCTCATTCGTACCATTGAGGATGTTCCACGACATTCCACTTGATACCTCACCATTGCGTTTTTTTTGAGAATTGTTTGTGCTGGGGTACTCCAAGTTCCTCAACATCACTCAATGGAGAGACAAGTTTGGTCCACATCATGCTAAAAAGGTGACTGTGCTTCCGTTTTATGACACTCCTTGTCACGCCTCACAAGTCTATTCTTCTTCTTTTCCTTTCGGCTTTTCCTTTCGGGGTCGCCACAGCAACTCATTTGCCTCCATCTCACCCTATCCTTTGCATCTTCTTCTCTTATACCAGCTACCTTCATGTCTTCCTTCACCACATCCATGAATCGTCTCTTTGGTCGTCCTCTAGGCCTTCTGCCTGGTAGTTCCAACCTCAACATCCTACTGCCAATATACTCACTATCCCTACTCTGTACATGTCCAAACCATCTCAATCTAGCCTCTCTGACTTTGTCTCCAAAAAGTCTTACATGTGCTGTCCCTCTGATGTGCTCATCCCTGATCCTATCCATCCTCGTTACTCCCAAAGAGAACCTCAACATTTTCATCTCTGCTACCTCCAGCTCAGCCTCCTGTCTTTTCCACAGAGCCACTGTTTCTAAACCATACAACATTGCTGGCCTCAACACCATCTTGTACACTTTTCCTTTCATTCTTGCCGATACCCTCCTATCACACATCACTCCGGACACTTTTCTCCAACCATTCCAACCAGCCTGCACACGCTTCTTCATCTCTTTTCCACACACTCCACTGCTCTGGATTGTTCACCCTAAGTACTTAAAATCCTCCACCTTCCTTATCTCTGCTCCCTGTATCCTCACCATTCCTCTTGGGTCCTTGTCATTCACACACATGTATTCTGTTTTACTGAGGCTAACCTTCATTCCTCTCCTTTCCAGGGCATACCTCCACCTCTCTACATTTTCCTGCACTTGTTCTCTGCTCTCACTACAGATCACAATGTCATCTGCAAACATCATAGTCCATTGAGATTCTTGTGTAACCTCGTCTGTCAGCCTGACCATCAGCATAGCAAACAAGAAGGGGCTCAGAGCTGACCCTTGATGCAGTCCCACCTCCACCTTGAACTCTTCTGTCACACCAACAGCACACCTCACCACTGTCTTACATCTCTTATACATGCCCTGCACCACTCTAACATACTTCTCTGCCACTCCAGACTTCCTCATACAATACCACAGTTCCTCTCTCGGCACCCTGTCATATGCTTTCTCCAGATCCACAAAGGCACAATGCAGCTCCATCTGACCTTCTCTGTACTTCTCCATTAACATCCTCAAAGGCAAACACTGTGGTGCTCTTTCTTGGCATGAAACCAAACTGTTGTTCACAAATGCTGACCTCTGCCCTTAGTCTAGCTTCCACTATTCTTTCCCATAACTTCATCGTATGGCTCATCAACTTTATCCCTCTGTAGTTGCCACAACTTTGCACGTCTACCTTGTTCTTAAAAATTGGCACCATCACACTTCTCCTCCATTCCCCTGGCATCCTCTCACTCTCGAAGACCTTGTTGAATGTTCTTGTTAGGAAACCTACTGCTACCTCTCCTAGACACTTCTATACCTCCACCGGTATGTCATCGGGGCCAACTGCCTTTCCATTCTTCATCCTATTTAATGCCCTCCTCACTTCACCCTTACTAATCTTTGCTACTTCCTGGTCTCAATGGTCACCTCTTCTACTCTTTTTTCTCTCTCATTTTCCTCAGTCATCAGCTTTTCAAAGTACTCTTTCCATTTTCCCAGCACACTTCTGTCATCAGTCAATACATTTCCTTCTCTGTCCTTAATCACTCTAATTTGCTGCACATCCTTCCCATCTCTATTTCTCTGCTGTGCCAACCTCTATAGATCATTTTCTCCCTCTTTACTTTCCAACCGAGCATACAAGTCATCATACACCCTATGTTTGGCCTTTGACACCGCTACCTTCGCCTTACGCTGTGTCTCCCTGTACTCCTGTTTACTCTCTTTGGTCCTCTCAATGTCCCACTCCTTCTTAGCTAACCTCTTCCTTTGTACACACTCCTGCACTTCCTCATTCCACCACCAATTCTCCTTATCTACTCTCCTTCCAGATGACACACCAAGTACTCACCTACCTGTGTCCCTGATCACATTTGCTGTAGTTGTCCAGTCATCTGGAAGCCATTCCTGGCCACCCAAAGCCTGTTTCAACTCTTCCTTGAAGACAACACGACACTCTTCCTTTTTCAGCTTCCACCACTTTGTCTTCTGCTCTGCCTTTGCCTTCTTCACCTTCCTCACCATCAGCGTCATCCTGCACACCACTATCCTATGCTGTTTGTCCACACTCTCACTGACTACTACTTTGCAGTCACTGACTTCAAATTACATCACCTGAACAAGATGTAGTCTACTTGTGTGCTCCTACCTCTGCTTTTATAAGTCACCCTATGCTCCTGTCTCTTCTGGAAGAAAGTAGTAACCACAGTGATTTCCATTTCCGTCACGCCTCACACATGAATATATATTTTGGGTAGCTGGATTCATCCACCCTTCATTTTTGTAGTCATTAAGGTGATGAACTCTCGAGATTCCGAGAAAATGGCATTAAATCAACAAAGTGTCTTTCTTGCAGGTGCTGCTGCATTACTACTAATTGAAGACTTTGCCATTGACATATTTAAGTAGCTAGAATCCACACCTGATACTACCAGCAAATCAAACTAGATTAAAGACGAGAAAAGCCAGAATAATGTGGGTGAGGGAATGGTTGACACAGCAGTTTGCCGATTATGACTGATTGGTTAACCGTTTGTGCGTGGTGTTAAGGAATACAGTGGTTTGAGTGCTCACCCAAACTTAAAGGTGAGCATTTTATAGTAGACTATGATTACCTTTGAGGAAACAGTGAGAAACATAGTTCTGTCCACAACTCACTCCCTGGTCCACCAACAGTTAATGTTGGACAATGCATAGTGTATAAGAGGAAACATTGAGCAGTCAATGAACACCATGGAGGACACAAGAGCACCATTGAGGATACAGGTGTAATGTTGCGCGCATTGATTACCCATGATGTGGAGGGCATTTAGACGTGCCCTCACTGTTTCCTCACACTTTCCTTATAGTTCGCGGCAAGGTGCGCAAAAGAGTGTGTGAAAATATTAATGAACATGTTTCATCTTGCTCATAGTTTCTACGTTGTTCCCATGATGGCGCTCACAATTCCCGCGAAGATACTCACTTTGGCGTACCATAGAGTACCACGAATGCGTACAAGTGTCAGGCTGGCATAAGGTGAAGGAAGCGGTGTTAAAGGCCAAACAGAGGGCGTATGATGACTTGTATGTTATTTTGGACAGTAAGTAGGGAGAAAAAGATTTATACAGGTTGGAAAAGCAGAGAAATAGAGATGGGAAAGACATGCAGCAAGTTACAATGATTAAGGACAGAGTGAGAAATGTATTGACTGATGACAGAAGTGTGCTGGGAAGATGGAAAGAGTACTTTGAAGAGCTGATGAATGAGGACAATGAGAGAGAAAAAAGAGTAGAAGAGGTGACTGTTGAGGACTAGGAAGTAACAAAGATTAGTAAATGTGGGGTGAGGAGGGCATTGAAGAGAATGAACAGTGAAAAGGCAGTTGGTCCTGATGACATACTGGTAGAGGCATGGAAGTTTTAGATTTTCTGATAAGAACATTCAACAAGCCCTTAGAGAGTGAGAGGATGCAGAATGAATGGAGGAGAAGTGTGCTGGTGCCCATTTTTAAGAACAAGGGAGACTTGCAGAGTTGAGGCAACTACAGAGGGATAAAGTTGATGAGCCACGCAATGACATGATGGGAAAGAATAGTGGAAGCTATACGAAGGGCAGAAATCAGCATTTGTGAACAACAGTCTGGTTTCATGCCAAGAAAGAGCACCACGGACGCAGTGTTTGCCTTGAGGATGTTAATAGAGAAGTACAGAGCAGGTCAGAGGGAGCTGTAGTGTGCCTTTGTGGATCTGGAGAAAGCATATGACAGGGTGCCGAGAGAGGAACTGTGGTATTGCACGAGGAAGTCTGGAGTGGCAGAGAAGTATGTTAGAGTGGTGCAGGAGATGTATGAGAGATGTAAGACAGTGGTGAGGTGTGCTGTTGGTGTGACAGAAGAGTTCAAGGTGGAGGTGGGACTGCATCAAGGGTCAGCTCTGAGCCCCTTCTTGTTTGCTATGGTGATGGACAGGCTGACAGACAAGGTGAGACAAAAATGTCCATGGACTATGATGTTTGCAGATGACATTGTGATCTGTAGTGAGAGCAGAGAACAAGTAGAGGAAAATCTAGAGAGGTGGAGGTATGCCCTGGAAAGGAGAGGAATGAAGGTTAGCCTCAGTAAGTCAGAATACATGTGTGTGAATGACAAGGACCCAAGAGGAATGGTGAGGTTGCAGGGAGCAGAGAAATAGAAGGTGGGGGTTTTAAGTACTTAAGCTCAATAATCCAGAGCAATGGAGAGTGTGAAAAAAAGGTGAAGAAGCGTGTGCAGGCAGGTTGGAATGGTTGGAGAAAAGTGTCCGGTGTGATGTGTGATAGGAGAGTGTCAGCATGAATGAAAGGAAAAGTGTTCAAGATGGTGATAAGGCCAGTGATGTTGTATGGTTTAGAAACAGTGGCGCTGAGGAAAAGACAAGAGGCAGAGGTGGAGATAGCAGAAAAGAAAATATTTAGGTTCTCTCTGGGAGTAACGAAGATGGATAGGATCAGAAATGAGTACATTAGAGGGACAGCCCATGTAAGATTTTTTTAGACAAAGTCAGAGAGGCTAGATTGAGATGGTTTGGACATGTACAGAGGAGGGATAGTGAATATATTGGTAATAGGATGCTGAGGTTGGAACTACCAGGCAGAAGGCCTAGAGGAAGACCAAAGAAGAGATTTATGGTTGTGAATGAAGACAAGGCGGCCAGGATGATGATCAGTACCTCCAATTTCAAGGCAATGGTTCTCAGCTGGAATGCACCCTCTGGATCTAGAATAAGGTCCTGCCCCAAGTGGTGAAGTTCAAGTATCTCAGGGTGTTGTTCACAATTGAGGGAAGTGTGGAACAGGAGATAGACAGGTGGAATGCTATACTGTAAAACATAGCTTGTGCTGGTCCATCGTGGTGAAAAGGGAGTTGAGCCACAAGGCAAAGCTCTCAATTTACCACTCAATCTATGTCCCAATCTTATCTATGGTCACAAGCTTTGGGTAGTGACCGAAAGAACAAGATCGCACATACAAGATTGTTGAAATGAGTTTCCTTTGCCGGGTGGCAGGGCTCTCCTTTAGAGAATGAGATGTGCAGACATCTGGGAGAAGGTTGGAGTAGAACCCCTGCTCTTCCGCGTTAAGAGGAGCCAGTTGAGGTGGCTTGGGCATCTAGTTAGGGCCTCCTGAAAGCCTCCCTGGTGTGGTGTTTCGGGCATGTCCGACCTGGAAGAGACCCTGGGGTCGACCTAGAACATGCTGGAGGGATTATGTGTTTCAGCCGGTCAGGGAATTCCTCGATGTCCCCTCGAAAGAGCTGGAGGAAGTGGCTAGGGGTTGGGACATCTGGACCTCTTTGCTTTGGCTACTGCCCCCGCGACCTGACCCTGGATTAGGCGGAAGAAGATTCAATTCAGTTTTATTTTTATAGCACTTTTTAAAAATAACATTGTCGCAAAACAGCTTTACACAGTAAAACAATGAAAGTAGGGGCTTACAAAGTAAAGGTAATTTAAGCATTTCCTATAACCCTTACACATCCATAATGAGCAATATGGTGGAAAGGACAAACTCCCTCCTATGATGATGATGATGATGATGATGATGATTCTCTCTGGTGATGAGTTATTATAACTTTGGTATTATCTAATTTGCATTGTGGTTTAGTGGCCTCATGGAAAGGAGGTCCAGGGTTTGAGTCCTGCTCTCAGCAAGGGCTTTATTGTGTGGTGAGGGTATGTTCTCTCCATGCATGCAAGAGTTTTCTCTGAGTACTCTGGTTTCTTCCCATGGTCCAAAGACATACACATGAGGCTAATTGTTTTTTACAAATGGCCCCTAGGTGTTTTTCGTTGGCTCCCTGCAACCCTGGTACAGTAGGAGTAAGCAGTTTTGAAAATGGACTGAATTAATAAAATTATGAAATGTTCAATTGTAAGCAGTTATGTTCCAAGGTTTTCTTTTTTTTTAGCATTTGGAATCTAAATAAATATCAGAAAGTCCAGAGCAAATAAAATCATATCCTGCTGTATGTCTGTCTGTCTTCCTTTCGGCTTTTTTCCCTTTTACTCGGGAGTCGCCACAGCGAATCATCTGATTCGCACGATTTCTGCACTATTTGGCAGAGGTTTTTACGTCGGATGCCCTTCCTGTCACAACCCTTTTAGCAAGGGACAGAAACACGCTGACGACTTTGCAGCTACTCTTTACGAAAGTCAGCAATGGTTCTTTTACATGCCTCTCACCATAGACAGTGACAGACATGGCTGGATCAGCGATCCAGCGCCCTATACCACTAAACCACCACTGCCCCCTGTTGTATGCATGCAGTTATCCTGTTATATATCCAGTTATCCTGCTGTATGTATGTAGAGGAATACTGAAGAACACAATTGGCTCTTACATAGATGAACTACGGCTTAATTTTTACAGATTAATGATGATCATCATGAAATCTCTGAGACTCTCCTTTCTCCTTGGTACCAAAAATCTAGATTACATTAACACTATCCTTCAGTTATCATGGCCACATCCTTTGTAAATTTGTGCAGAATGACAGAGAAAGAAAGAGAGAGAGAGAGAGAGAGAGAGAGAGAGAGAGAGAGAGAGAGAGAGAGGGGGAGAGAGACAGACACTAATATTTTTTAAATAACACTGATTGTCTATTTACTAACTTTGAATGTTAATGAGCTGATCAACAGCCTCACTCGGTCTGATTTTTTTAGCCAATCAGATCACAGCTCATTTGGCCATGACTCAAACTGCAACAGAACCGGCTGTTGCCATGACCCCGTTGCCATGGTGACAGATGGTTCATGACCTAAAGAAGACAGACAGACCCTCAATGAGAAAAATGAGGGATATGGATTTTTTTTTTTTTCTGCTGGGTGATCAGAGGTTAATGTCTCTATGGTAAAGGTCACATTTGTACATAATGGCAAATGAGTGAGAAGATGAGTTTGCAGTAATTGATGAAGTCATAATGAATCGTGATATTGGGGTAATGGCGTAGTCTTCCTTCTGCTGCAGATTTGGGCAGTGGTGGTCTGGTGGTTAGGGTGCAGGATCGCTGATCCTAAGGTTGGGGGTTCGAGTCCCTACAAGGTTGTCACTGCCCCCCCAGTGCAGCTAACTGGGTTATCAAAGGCGGGCCATGTCTCCCACTGTTTATGGTGTGAGGTATGTAAAAGAACCATTGCTGACTTTCGTAAAGAGTAGGCTGCCTAGCCATCAGTGGGTTTCTGCCCTATGATATCCTGGCGAGCTGTCCAGGGTGTACTCTTCCCTTGCCTAGACTCAGCTGAGATGGGCACCAGCCTCCCCGTGACACTTAATCCTAATTAGGGTCACCTAATTAGGTTCAGAAAATGAATGAATGCATAGCCAGAGAGAACTCTGTTCTCCCACAATAGTGGGAATTATTCAAATTAATTATGTAATACTTACATCATGCCTTAACCTGGAGTCTGCAAGAGTTTGCTCTGATTTTCATATTTTTACAGGTTTCACATCATCATCCTTCATGTTTCTGCTTCAAAATAATAATTCAGATACATCGAAGTAGGCACAGGCATGAGTCTTTAGGTTTCTATGGTTCTCCTGCTGGTTTTCCCCCTGGGTTCAGTGCTTCTACACATCACCATGTTTCCCTGACCCACCAGTTTCACTACGGTTTAGTGCAATGACTTGTGAAGATGTTTTCTTTGGTCCAACAACCTGTTCTGTCAAACAATTTATTTATTAATGTAAACACCTAATTTTGATTTGATTTTCTGACCCCATTATTTTCATTCTGTGATCCTGCTGGCAGGGGTTCCACCTCGCAAGCTTCCTGACTCATTGGGTTTCAGACTCCATGACCCTCTTACATGCTTCACTGACCAGATGATATTTAAGTTTCCTGACTCAACAGACTTTGTGCTGACTCATTGAAAACTTGATGTTCCTCAAGGTTCCCACTGGGTTATTCTTCCTTAATTTAGTGCTCGGCTTTCTTAATTTGAGTTTGTTCCAGTTCTAGAATTCTTCACAAATTCTTTAATAAATGTCTCTTAAATCTGCGGGCTGTCATTCTTCAGATACCAGTTCCACTGGGACCATACCAATCCTGACTATATCAATCCTGATACAAACATTTGCCCTGAAACAGGCTTTCAGCACCTCAGGCATCCGTCAAGGGGTGTCTGTTGCTCCTGCTCTCCAAACACCTCATCAAATATCTTCTAGGTAAGAGAAAAAGGAAACAACAAAGACACACAGGGTGGTGATAAAGAGAAACAGAAAGATGGAGACAGACAGAGAGAGAGAGAGAGAGAGAGAGAGAGAGAGAGAGAGAGAGAGAGAGAGAGAGAGAGAGAGAATGTTATTGACAGGGTCACTTTGTATAAGAAAAGGAGCAGAAAAGAAAAAAGTTATTTTGACCAAGAACACAAGGCTGTGTGTGTGTGTGTGTGTGTGTGTGTGTGTGTGTGTGTGTGTGTGTGTGTGTGTGACTGGCTAACTGTGAGATAGATGACAGTGTAGAGTGTGTGTGACAGGTTCTGAGGTGTGTGTGTGCTTATGTGTGTGACAGTAAGCGAAGGGTTTTTGTTTGAATATGTGAGACCCCATCCATCTCACTTAGAAACCACCCTCGCCATGGCAACCTGCCCCAACGGCCTTTGGACGCTCGCACGCACACACACACACACACACACACACACACACACACACACACACACAGATCTGTGCCAACTCATCAGAGTCCGTGTGAAATGGTATCAGCTGAGCTGTCTGCTTGTCCAGTTTTAGAATATTTATATTTACTTTCTTTCTATTTCTCTTTCCCTGTCTCTTTATCTCTTCATATTTTCTCCTCTCTCTCTCTCTCTCTCTCTCTTTATTACTTCATCTTTCTCTCAATTTCCCTCTCTTCATTGCACATCCTCCTCATCTATTTATTTCTCTCTCTCTCTCTCCACATTTTCTCTTTCGTTTCTCTCTCTCTCTCTCTCTCTCTCTCTCTCTCTCTCTCGCTTCACCTTTCTTTTTTGATCTCTGTACTGTATATCTCTATTTATTTATTGCTCTCTCTCTCTCTCTCTCTCTCTCTCTATCTCTCTCTCTCTGTATTGATCCTTACTTGTTTCTGTGAAGAGGTGATGTGGATGTTTGTGAGTTTTTGTTTGGTGTGTGCACCTTCAGACATTACACAGTGTTTTTTTAATCCAATGCTCACTATCTTATACTGTAATTGTATTTTCATGCAGAACTAAAAAAAGCACTCTCGTTTCCTCTGTACATCCGATCTGCTGAGAAGTGATTTTTCTGCCACCAAACCAGGATCTGTATATCCTTTATACTGATCTCCCATTACAAGCTTCCTATTCACTATAACGTTGTTTGTAAGGTCATCAGCACGATAACAAACGACAGTCGGCATTCTCCATTCTCACTCTTACAGGATCTGTTCTATCCGAGTGCCTTCAATCCCAAAAGTGTCAGAAACATTCCACTTATTTCACCATCTTAATTGTCAAAAGTAGAATTTCACTTTCTCCAGCTGTCACCGAGAAGACAGGGAACATGCGCGCACACACACACACACACACACACACACACACACACACACACACACTATAAATGCTGAATGTAAATCCCCTAAATGTCACACTAGAACACTGGCACTCCTTTCATCGGCACAGGAGAAACATGGGGAGAACATGAACATTCAACACAAAAAGGTCACCATCAACCAAAAGGCAAAACTCAGAACCTTCTCACTGTGATACAACACCCTAACCTCTCCACCACCAATTCAATTCAATTCAATTCAATTCAATTCAATTCAATTCACTTCACTTCGTATAGCACTTTTACAATTGTGATTGTCACAAAGCAGTGTTACAGAGCAAAAGCAATTTTTAAAAGAATTTAACATTTTATATAACCCCTATACATCCCTAATGAGCAAGGCTTTGTCAAAGCACTGAAACGATGGCAAAGAAAATCTCATTTGGTTGACACAAGGATGAAACATTGACAGGAACCGGATCTAAAAAGGATACCCATCCTCATTTGGGTGGGACCATAAAGATACAAACCATATACGAGGAATTTATTGCCGTCCAAAATGTTGTTCGTTTGATTCTACAACTGTAAGTCCTAAATAATTGTGGGGAGAATAGTTAATATCGCTAACAGTGAAAAGTCATGTTCACAATGTTCACAGTCTGTTAGTCCATTTTGATCTTTTTCAGCAGGAGGGAGGGGCTTCCAAGATGAGAACTCCAGTTAGCATCAGCACACCAGAACTAACCACAGGATTCAGAAAGCAGAAGGATCATGATCACCGGCATTCCAAAAGAAGAATGTGCACCTCACAAAAAAAAAAAAAAAAAACAGACAGAGAGGGACGGAGAGGAAGGGGGGGTCATAGTTGTGTCATGTAATATATATATATATATATATTATTATTATTATTTCTGAGAGCAGCAGGGACTGCAGCATTACTGGCTATGGTAGCAGCACTAAAAGGAAGAGAACCAGAAGTAACACAGAAATGAGATCACCTGAGACATTGGGGCAGTCAGCCATCCCACTGTCCAACGGACCTGGGTGAGCATGTAGGGTGGGGGAGCAACAGCATCCCAACATCACAGTTTATCAGTATTTTTGATGCCTGAGACCCCTGATCTGCTCCTTTGCATAATAAAAGCCATTTATCTAAATGCTCCACTAAACAACTATGTTTTCAGCCTCGTGTTGAACACAGAGACTGTGTCTGAGTCCTGAACATTAACTGGAAGGTTATTCCATAACTGTGCGGCTTTGTAACAGATGCTCTGCCCCCTGCAGTAGTCTTCATTATTTGAGATATAACTAATCAGTCTGCACCTTTTGATCACCATTCACCCTCATTTGAAGTATTTTCTGTTTCATCTACGCTTAAGAGTCTTTCCCCTATTATATATTTCTTTTTGGAAACAATGGTGTTGGCATTCTCTACAAGATCTGACAAAGTTTTCTCCAATTTATATCTACATTCTCTCCAAGTTCTCATCAAGTTCTGTAAGGTTTCACAAAGGTATCACCAAGTTACATTCAAACTCTTCCAGAGTCCTCTTCAAGTTCTCACCAAGTTCCCATTAAGTTCTCACCAAGTCCTATTCAGGACCCCACCATTCTCACCAAGTTCTCTCGATGTTATGCACATACCAAGGTCTCTCCAAGTCCAATCCAAGTTCTCTCAAAGTTCTCGCCAAGCTCTTTCCTGGTTCTTTCCAAGTTCTCTTCAAGTTCTTACCAAGATTCCATCAATAGGACTGGATGAACTTTCACTGGGGTACACTTGAAAAGGGTTCAGTTTCTTGAAGTTTATTCAGTGCCTGGTCACTTTCTTGGTTTGCCCCTAATACAGAATCTTGCTAATATCGATAAAGCATAACTTCTATTTTAATTTAATTTATAAACTCAGTAGAGCTGTCCAGGGTGTACTCTGTGCTCGACCAGAGTTGACTGAGATGGCCATTAGCCTCCTTATGACACAAATTAGGATTTAGGGGTTCAGTAAATGATTTTTATGATATACCAGGCACCCGAGGGACTTGTCTGAGTGTCCAACAGTGGCCCCTTTGATTAGTAGTCCACCAGTCTTTCACCACAAAGCCAGCACTGATTTCAGCAGCATGACAATAACATTACACTGTATATTATCCGACAACATTCTGCACACTAAATACTATAAACAAAGATCTCATTGAAATCACTTGGATTGTTTAGTGGTCTGAATCGAGGATATATTCAAACTACAAGAGGAAGTAAAAGTTTGGTTCAATGAGGCAAGAAAAAGGCGAATAGGGAGCCAAGCAAGATTGCATTTCAAATGGGAAATAAAAAATACAGCAAAAAAATGGAGGCAAACCAAACATTCGTTCCAATTTGGCAAAACTGTTGGGTACATTTATCTCTTCCTCCCTGTGTCTTTTCACAGTTATGTAAAGGTGTTTTCGTTTTCTTTTGTTAAATCTAACACACACACACACACACACACACACACACACACACACACACGCACACACACGCACACACACGCACACACACGCACACACACACACACGAGGATTAAGCGGAGGAAGATGAATGAATGAATGAATGAATAATGCGTTTTTTTATATTCATTGAATTAAAAAATAAGGACATTAAACAAGAATAGGGGGAAAAGTTAAGGAAAATGCTGCAAAACAAGGCCAATTATGCAAAAAACGCCAAAACAAACAAAACCAAAAAACAACCCCAAACCCCATTCTGTGTGTGTGTGTGTGTGTGTGTGTGTGTGTGTGTGTGTGTGTGTGTGTGTGTGTGTGTGCGCATGCGTGCGCATCTGAATGGACAGTATGTGTCTTCTTCTTTTCCTTTCGGCTGTTTCTCTTCAGGTGTTGCCACGGCATATGATCTGCCTCCATTTCACCCAATCCTTTGCATCTTCTGCTATTACTCCAGCTACCTTCAGGTCCTCCTTCACCAGATCCATAAATGTTCTCTCTGATCTTCCTCTAGTCCAGGCCTTCTGCCTGGTAGTTCCAACCTCAGCAGCCTACTACCAATATACTCACTATCCATCCTCTGTTCAGTTCAGTTCATTTTCTGTAACCGCTTCATCCTAATTAGGGTCGCAGGGAGGCTGGTGCCCATCCCAGCCAACTCAGGGTGAGGGCAGAGTACACCCTGGACAGCTCGCCAGGCCATCGCAGGGCGGAAACACGCTGACGGCTTTGCAGCCTACTCTTGTCGAAAGTCAGCAATGGTTCTTTTACATGCCTCACACCATAGACAGTGAGAGACATGGCCGGCCTTTGATAACCCAGTTAGCTGCACTGGGGGATCCCTCCTCTGTACATATCCAAACCATCTCACTCTAGCCTCTCTGACTTTGTCTCCAAAACCTCTAACATGTGCTGTCCCTCTGATGTACTCATTCCTGATCCTATTCATCCTCGTTACTCCCAAAGAGAACCTCAACATTTTTGCATCTCTGCTACCTCCAGCTCTGCCTCCTGTCTTTTCCCCAGTGCCACTGTTTCTAAACCATATAACATCGCTGGCCTCATCACCGTCTTGTACACTTTTCCTTTCATTCTTTCCAATAGCCTTCTATTACACATCACACCGCACACTTTTCTCCAACCATTCCAACCTGCCAGCACACATTTCTTCACCTCTTTTACTTAAAATCCTCCACCTTCTTTAACTCTGCTCCCTGTAACCTCACCGTTCGTCTTGGGTCCTTGTTATTCACACACATATATTCAGTATTACTGAGGCTAACCTTCATTCCTCTCCTTTTCAGGGCATACCTCCACCTTTCTAGATTTTCCTGCACTTGTTCTCTGCTCTCACTACAGATCACAATGTCATCTGCAAACATCATAGTCCATGGAGATTCTTGTCTAACCTCGTCTGTCAGCCTGTCCAACACCATGGCAAACAGGAAGGGACTCAGAGCTGACCCTTGATGCAGTCCCACCTCCACCTTGAACTCTTCTGTCACACCGAAAACATACCTCACCACTGTCTTATATCTCTCATACATGTCCTGCACCACTCTAACATACTTCTCTGTCACTCCAGACTTCCTCATACAATACCACAGTTCTTCTCTTGGCACCCTGTCATATGCTTTCTCCAGATCCACAAAGGCACAATGTAGCTCCTTCTGACCTTCTCTGTACTTCTCTATTAACATCCTCAAAGCAAACACTGCATCTCCCAAATCAACTCTGTCACCCGCTCAGCATACTTTCACCTCCGTAACATCCACCGCCTCCGTCCCTCCCTCACTCCTCAGTCCACCGCCATCCTGGTCCACAGCCTCGTCACTTCAGGTCTGGACTATTGTAACTCTCTCTTCTTCGGCCTTCCCCATAAAACTCTCCATAAACTACAACTGGTACAGAACTCAGCAGCCCGAATCATCACACGCACCCCCTCCACCCACCATATCACTCCCATCCTACAACAGCTACACTGGCTCCCCATTACATACCGTATTCAATACAAAATCCTGCTCCACACATTCAAAGCTATTCATGACCTTGCTCCTCCATATCTCTCTGACCTCCTCCACATTGCCACTTCTGCTCGCTCTCTTCGCTCCTCTTCTTCGCTCCATCTCTCTGTCCCTTCAGCCCGCCTTGTCACTGTGGGGAGCAGAGCTATCAGCTGCTCTGCTCCCCAGCTCTGGAATTCTCTTCCTCCCGATCTCCGCAATATAGACACATTCCCACTCTTCAAATCCAGACTCAAAACTCACCTGTTCAAACTTGCATACTCACTATAACCACAACTGCACTGTCCTGTAAATATTTTAACTGTATTTAACTGTCTGTTTATATTGAATATGTTGATTTGTATTTTATTTGAATGTTTTCTACTGTTTTTATGATGTGAGGCGACCTTGAGTGCTGAGAAAGGCGCCATATAAATAAAATGTATTATTATTATTATTATCTGTGCTGCTCTTTCTTGGCATGAAACCAAACTGTTGTTCACAAATGCTGACCTCTGCCCTTAGTCTAGCTGCCACTATTCTTTCCCATAACTTCATTGTATGGCTCGTCAACTTTATCCCTCTGTACTTGCCACAACTCTGTACATCTCCGTTGTTCTTAAAAATGGGCACAAGCACACTTCTCCTCCATTCCTCTGGTATCTGCTCACTCTCTAAAACCTTGTTGAATATTCTTGTCAGAAAATCTACTGCTACCTCCCCTAGACACTTCCATACCTCAACTGGTATGTCATGAGGGCCAACTGCCTTTCCAATCTTCATCCTCTTCAATGCCCTCATCACTTCTCCCTTACTAATAATTGCTACTTCCTGGTCCTCAATGGTCAACCCCTTCTACTCTTTTTTCTCTCTCATTTTCCTCATTCATCAGCTCTTCAAAGTAATCTTTCCATCTTCCCAGCACACTTCTGTCATCAGTCAATACATTTCCCTCTCTGTCCTTTATCACTCTAACTTGCTGCACGTCTTTCCCATCTCTATTTCTCTGCTGTGCTAACCTGTATAAATCATTTTCTCCCTCTTTACTGTCCAACCTATCATACAAGTCATCATACGCCCTCTGTTTGGCCTTTGACACCGCTACCTTCGCCTTACACTGTGTCACCCTGTACTCCTGTTTACTCTCTTTGGTCCTCTCAATGTCCCACTTCTTCTTGGCTAACCTCTTCTTTTGTACACACTCCTGCACTTCCTCATTCCACCACCAAGTTTCCTTATCTACTTTCCTTCCAGAGGACACACCAAGTACTCTCCTACCGGTCTCCCTGAGCACATTGGCTGTGGTTGTCCAGTCATCTGGAATCACTTCCTGACTCCCCAAAGCCTGTTTCAACTCCTCCTTGAAGAAAACATTACACTCTTCATTTTTCTGCTTCCACCACTTTGTCTTCTGCTCTGCCTTTGCCTTTTTCACCTTTCTCACCATCAGTGTCATCCTGCACACCACCATCCTATGCTGTTTTGCAACACTCTCACCCACTACTACTTTGCAGTCACTGACTTCCTTCAAATTACTTCGCCTACACAAGATGTAGTCTACCTGTGTGCTCTTACCTCCGCTTTCAGAAGTCACCCTTTGGTCCTGTTTCTTCTTGAAGAAAGTATTCACCACAGCCATTTCCATCCTTTTTGCAAAATCAATCAATGTGTCCTTCTGTATTCCTGTCGTGGATACCAAACCTGCCCATCACTTCCTCGTCCCCTCTGTTGCCTGCACCAACATGTCCATTGAAGTCTGCACCAATGACCACTCTTTCACCTCTGGAGGTACTCTGCATCACTTCATCTAACTCAATCCAGAATCTCTCCTTTACTTATAGCTCACATCCTGCCTGTGGGGCATAAGCACTAACAACATTGACCATCATGCCTTCAATTTCTAACTTGAGACTCATCACTCTGTCTGACACTCATTTCACTTCTAGAACATTCCTGACAAACCCCTCCTTCAAGATAACTCCCACTCCATTTCTCTTCCCATCCACACCGTGATAAAACAGTTTAAACCCTGCTCCTAAGCTTCTAGCCTTGCTACCTTTCCACCTGGTCTCCTGAACACACAGTATGTCTACCTTCCTCCTCTGCATCATGTCAGCGAGCTCCCTATCCTTTCCTTGCATAGTTCCAACATTCAAAATCCCTACTCTCAGTCCTAGGTTCACGCATTTCCTCTTCTCTCTCTGCCTATGGACACGCCTCCCGCCTCTCCTTCTTAGACGTCTTTGACCAACAGTAGTCCAATTTCCATCAGCACCCTGTTGGTTGACAGCACTGATGGCGGTCGTTGTTAACCCGGGCCTCGACCGATCCGGTATGAATTTTGTTTTGACCATTTGCATTTTTAATGTGGCAGAAATGTTATGCCGGATGCCCTTCCCCCGTCGCCTCATGGCTGCATTAATTTATGTATACTATGTTTTGTAAAGAATTTTAATAAAGTTTTTTAACTTTGAAAAACAATAAAGACATTGTTTCCCATCTACTGTGCTCTAAACACGAGAGACAAAGACAGAGAGAGAGAGAGAGAGAGAGAGAGAGAGAGCGAGAGAGAGAGAGAGATTGTATACAGTACAAACTCCTATAGGTTAATTATACAGGGTTTCAACATACATTCCCCTCTCAAGAATGCCCTGTAATGACTTACAAACAAATTCATCTAATGAACGGCCGTCTGAACATAACTCGTTCGTAAGCTGGGGAGCGTGTGTGTATATATATATATTACAGCAGTGATGAGTAAACACATTCCAAACCACCAACAACACAAAAATCAAATTCTTAGAAATATCATTCAACTGAGATAAAAAATTGCCCCCCCCTCTCTCTCTCTCTCTCGCTCTCTCTCTTTCTCTTTCTCTCTCTCTCACACACACACACACACACACACACACACACACACACACACACACGTGCAGAGTTCAGGTTTTATCATCTGTGTAATGTTATGAATATTTTAATCTGATTTAGCATCAGACTAATTAATAATTCTTCATCATTTTCCTCACCCCCCCCTGTGTGTGTGTGTGTGTGTGTGTGTGTGTGTGTGTGTGTGTGTGTGTATGTGTGTCTGTGTTGCTGTTGAATGAGCTTGATCTGAAGTAAACATGGCAGTGTCTGATTCTTTGGCTCTGATGTGTCCAATCTCCTGATGATACACCGATGAGATGGAAATGAGACTAACAAAAATCTGTCTGACCACACACACACGCACACACACACACACACACACACACGCACACACACACACACACGCACACACACACACACACACAGATGAAGGAGGAATAATTGAGGTTGACAGATAAAGAATTTGCTCTCTCAGAACAATTAAAATGGAAGATTCTGATGAACAGATTCCAATCATAAACTAAAACCATGAGGAAATCTGAACCAGATGTGACCATTAACACCGCCACCACCACCATCACCACCTATGATGACAACAACAACCACACACACACACACACACACACACACACACACACACACACACACACACACACACACACACACACACACCAAGAACACATTTAGATTCCAATTATTCTACCTCTGTAGTTTTTATCATCATCTTTCTCCATTTAATGTAGAGTTGGGTTGCAGGGGCAGTAACCTAAGCTTTTACATCCAGATGGCACTCTCCCCATGCACTTCCTCTAGTTCTTCCTGGGATGCGAAAGGACTGTTGGTCTCGAGGTCTCTTCCTGGTCAAAACTGCCCAAACAGGAAACCAGAGAGGCATTCAGGATTCATTAACCAGATGCCCGAGCCACCTCAACTGGCCCCTCTCAATGAGGAGGAGCGACAATTCTACTCCTAGCTTTTCCCGATCGGCTGAGATTTCCCTCGCTCATGAATAAGACCCAGAGATACTTGAACTCCTCGACTTTGAGTATTACCTCATTCCTTATCCAGAGGGTGCATTTCACCCTTTTCCTACTGAGAACCATGGTTTCAGACTTGGAGGTGCTGATTCTCACCCCGCCTGCTTTGTACTCGACTGCAAATGGAGTGGGGAGGTCCTGACTTGATGAAGGCAAAAGGACAACAGCATCTGCAAAAAGCAAAGATAAGATACGATGGCCACCAATCCAGATGCCCTCAACACTTCGGCTGCGCCGAGATATTCTGTATTATGAATATAATAGTAGATAAACAACAGCCTTGGTGGACTGCAACCCTCACCAGAAATGAATTCTACCTGTTGTTACCAGTATAGACCAAAATCTGGCTCTGGTGATACAGAAACTTAATGAACTCTAGCAACGAGTCTGGTACACTGTACTCCCGGAGCATGCCCCACAAGATAACCTGAGGGACACGGTTGAAAGCCTTCTTTAAATCCCTAAAATACAAGTGGACAGCTTGGGAAAACTCCCATCGCTCTGTCCAGGATCCTCTAGAGCGCATAGAGTTGGTCGAATGCCGCGACCAGGACGAAAACCATACTGAATCTCCTGAATCTGAGATGCAACTATCGATTGGATGCTCTTCTCCAGCTTCGTAGGCTGAGGAGTGTGATTCCCTGATAATTGGAACACATCCTCTGGTCCCCCTATTTAAAAAGAGGGGCTATTTAAAAGGAGGGACTACCACCCCAGTTTGAAAGTCCAGAAATAGGGTCTCCAATGACCATGCAATGGTGCAGAGATGTGTCCACCAAGACAGTCCTAAAGCATCCAGAGCCTGAGATATTCAGGGCAGATCTCATCCACCCAAGAGTGTTACCATGGAGTAGCTTTTTTACTACCTCATCAACCTGAGCGTGTGATGGGTGGACCCCTACCCAAAACCCCAGGGTCTGCCTCCTCCACAGAGGGCATTTTGGTGGGATTGAGGAGGTCCTAAAAGTATTCCTTCCACCTCCCGAGAACATCCCCAGTCGAGGTACGCAGCGGTCCACTACAAGTGTAAACAGTATTTGTGGAGAACTGCACCCCCCCCCCCCCCGTGGTGTTGGATGGTGATCAAAAATCTTTTGAGGCTAACTGATAATCACCCTCTAAGCCGTCACCAAACCCCTACCATGCATGAGACCCACGGTGGAGAAACTGTGGTTCTCATTAAATAAACCTAGTGTACTGACTGTATTTTGATCTGAGAATGTGGAATATAAAACTTTGAAGTTGCGGCCATTTTGTTTTCCCAGAAAATTGTTCATCCTCCCCCCAAACAAAATAATGAGCATGGTGCAAAATAATTATAATATATTTATAATATAATATAATATAATATAATATAATATAATATAATATAATATAATATAGTGCTATTTAATTTATTGTTGTTATATCTACTGATTTATTATTATTATTATATTGTTTACTATTATATTGTTTAATGCAGCCATGAGACGGGGGGAGGGGGATACTAACCAGCCCGGAGAAATGCAGAGTGTTGTGTCAGGAAGGGCATCCGACGTAAAACCAATGCCAAACTTTTGTGATGCAAATCAGAAGTATGACCCCATACCGGATTGGTCGAGGCCCGGGTTAACAATGACCGTCATCAGTGCTGTCAACCAACAGGGTGCTGATAAAAATTAGACTACTGTTGGTCGAAGACGTTGATGAAGGAGAGGCAGGAGGCATGTCCGTAGGCAGAGAGAGAAGAGGAAAGGCATGAATCTAGGGCTGAGAGTAGGGACTTTGAATGTTGGAACTATGCAAGGAAAAGATAGAGAACTGGCTGACATGATGCAGAGGAGGAAGGTGGACATACTGTGTGTTCAGGAGACCAGGTGGAAAGGTAGCAAAGCTAGACACTGAGGAGCAGGGTTTAAGCTATTTTATCATGGTGTGAATGGGAAATTAAATGGAGTAGGAGTCATCTTGAAGGAGGGATTTGTCAGGAATGTTCTAGCAGTGAAAAGGGTGTCAGACAGAGTGATGAGGCTCAAGTTAGAAATTGAAGGTGTGATGCTCAATGTTGTTAGTGCTTATGCCCTACAGGCAGGATGTGAGCTAAAAGAGAAGGAGAGATTCTGGAGTGACTTAGATAAAGTGATGCAGAGTACCCCCAGAGGTGAAAGAGTGGTCATTGGTGCAGACTTCAATGGACATGTTGGTGCAGGCAACAGAGGGGACGAGGAAATGTTGGGCAGGTTTGGTATCCAGGACAGAACATAGAAGTACAGATGTTGATTTTGCAAAAAGGATGGAAATGGCTGTGGTGAATACTTTCTTCAAGAAGGCACAGGCGCATAGGGTGACTTCTAAAAGCGGAGGTAGGAGCACACAGGTAGACTACATCTTGTGCAGGCGATGTAATTTGAAGGAAATCAGTGATCAGAAATGAGTATATCAGAGGGACAGCCCATGTAAGATGTTTTGGAGACAAAGTCAGAGAGGCTAGGTTGAGATGGTTTGGACATGTATAGAGGAGAGATAGTGAGTGAAAAACAAGGGGGGAAAGCTGAAAGTAAGGCAGACAGACGGTGAGTATATTGGCAGTAGGATGCTGAGGTTGGAACTACCAGGCAGAAGGCCTAAAGGAAGACCAAAGAAGAGATTTATGGATGTGGTGAAGGAAGACATGAAGGTCATTTGAGTAAAAGATGCAGAGGACAGGGGGAGATGGCAGCGGATGATTTCCTGTGGTGACCCCTGAAGGGAACAGCCGAAAGGAAAAGAAGAAGAAGAAATTTTTACTGGGCCTGTGTAAGGTGTTTTTAAATACAGTATACAATTTTATGTATTTATTTTCTAGAAGTATGTATTTTTGTTGATTTGACCATTCCTTCCTGTTTTACTATCTTGACAGAATGTGAATCATCAGAACAAATTCTATACCGAATCGGTGTGCCCCGGGTTTACAATGACTGCCATCAGTGCTGTTAACCAACAAGGTGCTGGTGGAAATTGGATTACTGTTGGTCGAAAATGTCAAATGCAGCCGTGAGGGGGGGCACAAACCAGTGTCTCTCCCTCACGCCGGTCCCAAGCCCGGATAAATGCAGAGGGTTGCGTCAGGAAGGGCATCCGGCGTAAAACAAATGCCAAATAAACTATGCGAATCACAAGAAAGAATGACATACCGGATCGGTCGAGGCCCGGGTTAACAACGACCGCCATCAGTGCCGTCAACCAACAGGGTGCTGATGGAAATTGGACTACTGTTGGTCGAAGGCGTCGAAGAAGGAGAGGCGGGAGGCGCGTCCGTTGCCAGAGAGAGAAGAGGAAAGGCATGAGTCTAGGACTGAAAGTAGGGACTTTGAATATTGGAACTATGACAGGAAAAGGTAGAGAGCTGGCTGACATGATGCAGAGGAGGAAGGTGGACATACTGTGTGTTCAGGAGACCAGGTGGAAAGGTCGCAAGGCTAGAAGCATAGGAGCAGGGTTTAAGCTGTTTTATCACGGTGTGGATGGGAAGAGAAATGGAGTCGGAGTCATCTTGAAGGAGGAGTTTGCCAGGAATGTTCTAGAAGTGAAAAGAGTGTCAGACAGAGTGATGAGTCTCAAGTTAGAAATTAAAGGTGTGATGGTCAATGTTGTTAGTGCTTATGCCCCACAGACAGGATGTGAGCGAGAAGAGAAGGAGAGATTCTGGAGGGAGTTAGATGAAGTGATGCAGAGTACCCCCAGAGGTGAAAGAGTGGTCATTGGGGCAGACTTCAATGGACATGTTGGTGCAGGAAACAGAGGGGACGAGGAAGTGATGGGTAGGATTGGTATCCAGGACAGGAACGCATGAAGGACAGACGTTGGTAGATTTTGCAAAGGATGGAAATGGCTGTGGTGAATACTTTCTTCCAGAAGAGAGAGGAGCATAGGGTGACTTATAAAAGTGGAGGTAGGAGCACACAGGTAGACTACATCTTGTGCAGGCGATGTAATTTAAAGGAAGTCAGTGACTGCAAAGTAGTAGGGGGTGAGAGTGTTGCCAAACAGCATAGGATGGTGGTGTGCAGGATGATGCTGATGGTGAGGAAGGCGAAGAAGGCAAAGGCAGAGCAGAAGACAAAGTGGTGGAAGTTGAAAAAGGAAGAGTGTCGGGTTGTCTTCAAGGAGGAGTTGAAACAGGCTTTGGGTGGTCAGGAAGTGCTTCCAGATGACTGGACAACTACAGCGAATGTGATCAGGAGACAGGTAGGAGAATACTTGGTGTGTCATCTGGAAGGAAAGTAGATAAGGAGACTTGGTGGTGGAATGAGGAAGTGCAGGAGTGTGTACAAAGGAAGAGATTAGCTAAGAAGAAGTGGGACATTGACAAAACCGAAGATAGTAAACAGGAGTACAGGGAGACACAGCGTAAGGCAAAGGTAGCAGTGTCAAAGGCCAAACAGAGCGCGTTTGATGACTTGTATGCTCGGTTGGAAAGTAAGGAGGGAGAAAATGATTTATACAGGTTGGCACAACAGAGAAATAGAGATGGGAAGGACGTGCAGCAAGTTAGATTGATAAAGGACAGACAGGGAAATGTACTGACTGATGACAGAAGCGTGCTGGGAAGATGGAAAGAGTACTTTGAAGAGCTGATGAATGAGGAAAATGAGAGAGAAAAAAGAGTAGAAGAGGTGACTGTTGAGGACCAGGAAGTAGCAAAGATTAGTAAGGGTGAAGTGAGGAGGGCATTGAAGAGGATGAAGAATGGAAAGGCAGTTGGTCCTGATGACATACCGGTGGAGGTATGGAAGTGTCTAGGAGAGGTAGCAGTAGATTTTCTGACAAGAACATTTAACAAGGTCTTAGAGAGCGAGAGGATGCCAGAGGAATGGAGGAGAAGTGTGCTGGTGCCCATTTTTAAGAACAAGGGAGACGTGCAGAGTTGTGGCAACTACAGAGGGATAAAGTTGATGAGCCATACGATGAAGTTATGGGAAAGAATAGTGGAAGCTAGACTAAGGGCAGAAGTCAGCATTTGTGAACAACAGTTTGGTTTCATGCCCAGAAAGAGCACCACAGATGCAGTGTTTGCCTTGAGGACGTTAATGGAGAAGTACAGAGAAGGTCAGACGGAGCTGCATTGTGCCTTTGTGGATCTGGAGAAAGCATATGACAGGGTGCCGAGAGAAGAACTGTGGTATTGCATGAGGAAGTCTGGAGTGGCAGAGAAGTATGTTAGAGTGGTGCAGGACATGTATGAGAGATGTAAGACAGTAGTGAGGTGTGCTGTTGGTGTGACATAAGAGTTCAAGGTGGAGGTGGGACTGCATCAAGGGTCAGCTCTCAGCCCCTTCTTGTTCGCTATGGTGATGGACAGGCTGACAGACGAGGTTAGACAAGATTCCCCATGGACTATGATGTTTGCAGATGACATTGTAATCTGTAGTGAGAGCAGAGAACAAGTGCAGGAAAATCTAGAGAGCTGGAGGTATGCCCTGGAAAGGAGGGGAATGAAGATTAGCCTCAGTAAGACAGAATACATGTGCATGAATGACAAGGACCAAAGAGGAACGGTGAGATTACAGGGAGCAGAGATAAGAAAGGTGGAGGATTTTAAGTACTTAGGCTCAACAATCCAGAGCAATGGAGAGTGTGGAAAAGAGGTGAAGAAGCGTGTGCAGGCAGGTTGGAATGGTTGGAGAAAAGTGTCCGGTGTGATGTGTGATAGGAGGGTATCGGCAAAATGAAAGGAAAAGTGTACAAGACGGTGTTGAGGCCAACGATGCTGTATGGGTTAGAAACAGTGGCCCTGGGGAAAAGACAGGAGGCAGAGTTGGAGGTAGCAGAGATGAAAATGTTGAGGTTCTCTTTGGGAGTAACGAGGATGGATAGGATTAGGAATGAGCACGTCAGAGGGACAGCACATGTAAGACGTTTTGGAGACAAAGTCAGAGAGGCTAGATTGAGATGGTTTGGACATGTACAGAGGAGGGATAGTGAGTATATTGGTAATAGGATGCTGAGGCTGGAACTACCAGGCAAAAGGCCTAGAGGAAGACCAAAGAGACGATTTATGGATGTGGTAAAGGAGGACATGAAGGTCGTTGGTGTAAGAGAAGAAGATGTAAAGGATAGGGTGAGATGGAGGCAGATGATTCGCTGTGGCGACCCCTGAAGGGAAAAGCCGAAAGGAAAAGAAGAAGTTGGTCGAAAATGTCGAAGAAGGACAGGCGGATGGCATGTTGGTAGGCAGAGAGAGAGATGATGTTCAATGTTGTTAGTGCTCATGCCCCACAGGCAGGATGTGAACTAGAACAGAAGGAGAGATTCTACATTAAGTTAGATGAAGTGATGCAGAGTACCCCCAGAGGTGAAAGAGAGGTCATTGGTGCAGACTTCAATGGACATGTTTTTGCAGGCAACAGAGGGGATGAGGAAATGATGGGCAGGTTTGGTATCCAGGACAGGAACACAGAAGGACAGACATTGATAGATTTTGCAAAAAGGATTGAACTGGCTGTGGTGAATATTTTCCTGCAGAAGAGACAGGAGCATAGGTTGACATATAAAAGCGGAGGTAGGAGCACACAGGTAGAGTAAATCTTGTGTAGACGATGCAATTTGAAGGAAGTCAGTGACTGCAAAGTAGTAGTGGGTGAGAGTGTTGACAAACAGCATAGTATGGTGGTGTGCAAGATGACTCTGATGGTAAGAAAGGTGAAGAAGGCAAAGGCAGAGCAGAAGACAAAGTGGTGGAAGCTGAAAAAGGAAGAGTGTTGTGTTGTCTTCGAGCAGTTGAAACAAGCTTTGGGTGGTCAGGAAGTGCTTCCAGAAAACTGGACATTACAGCTAATGTGATCAGGGCGACAGGTAGGAGAGTACTTGGGGTGTCCTCTGGAAGAAAAGTAGATAAGGAGACTTGGTTGAGGAATGAGGAATTGCAGGAGTGTGTACAAAGGAAGAGGTTAGCAAATAAGATATGGGACATTGAGAGGACTGAAGAGAGTAAACAGGAGTACACGGAGACACAGTGTAAGGCGAAGGTAGCGGTGGCAAGGGCCAAATAGAGAGCGTATGATGACTTGTATGATAGGTCCAACAGTAAGGAGGGAGAAAATGATTTATACTGGTTGACACAGCAGAGAGATAGAGATGGGAAGGACATGCAGCAATTTACAGTGATTAAGGACAGAGTAGGACATGTATTGATGAGAGAAGTGTGCTGGGAAGATGGAAAGAATACTTTGAATAGCTTGAATAGCTGATGGATGAGGAAAATGAGAGAGCAAAAAAAGTTGAAGAGGTGACTGTTGAGGAGCAGGAAATAGAAAAAAAAAAGTAAGGGTGAAGTGAGGAGGATATTGAAGAGGATGAAGAGTGGAAAGGCAATTGGTCCTGGTCATATACCTGTGGTGGTAAGGAATTGTCTCGGAGATGTAGCAGTAGATTTTCCGACAAGAACATTCAACAAGGTCTTAGAGAGTGAGCAGATGCTGGAGGAATGGAGAAGTGTGCTGGTGCCCATTTTTAAAAACAAGGGAGACGTGCAGAGTTATGGTAACTACAGAGAAATAAATTTGCTGAGCCATACGATGAAGTTAAAGGAAACAATATTGAAAGCAAGACTAATGGCAGAGTTCAACATTTATGAACAACAGTTTGGTTTCATGCCATGAAAGAGCACCACACATGCGGTGTTTGCTTTGAGGATGTTGATAGAGAACTCCGGAGAAGGTCAGAGGGAGCTGAATTGTGTCTTTGTGGATCTGGAGCATAAGATAGGTTGCTGAGTGGAACTGTGGTGTTGCATGAGGAAGTCTGGGGTGGCAGAGAAGTATTTTAGAGTGGTGCAGGACATGTATGAAAGATGTAAGACAGTGGTGAGGTGTGCTGTTGGTGTGACAGGAGAGTTCAAGGTGGAGATGGGACTGCATCAAGGGTCAGCTCTGAGCTCCTTGTTTGCTATGGTTCTGGACAAGTTGACAGATGAGGATAGACAAGAATCTCCATGGTGAATCTTCATTTGACAATGATTGAATCATGGTGATTGTCCCAAAGTCTATATTTGAGCTTCCCATAATCTGAGCTCTCTTTACAGATACAAAGGGTCATTTTGTTGTCAAGTTATCAGATATGGTGATTCTAAGGAATACAAAATCCTTGCACTGTGCCAAGCTTTCATTCCACACTTTAATATCCTCAGGTGTTGGTACTCTGACGGTGTTCTTCACAGGTTGATACTGGTGATCTGTCTTCTTTATGTTTATCTTGAGACTGAACTGCTCAGCAGCCATTGAGAACCTGTTCATTCATCCTTGCATTTTCCAAGCATCATGAGTGACCAATACACTGTCACTGCCGAATAACATTGTATGCATTGTGCTATGTGATGTCTTTGTCTTGGTCTTGAAGTGAGCTACATTAAACAAATCAGCATTGTGTCTTGTCTGTATATGTACACCTTCTTTGGCACCAGCAAAACCTACTTAAAACATTGCTGAGGAGTTGAGAGAGAATAATGTTGGAGTCAGCACTTGCAGGGTAGTATGCAGTGATTGGACAGCCATGTCTGGTCCATCATTGGCCATGGTGTCAAAGGCTAACTGGCAGAGGAGAGCATCACAGTTATTTATACTGATAATCTTGAACTTATATAAAAATCCACACAAGAATTTAACGTGTTTGAAATGCTATACACTAACATCACGTATGTTCCTGGAAAAAATATCCACTTGCATCTGATACCTAATTGTTATTTAGCGACCCCAAGGGCTGGACTCCGAATTCCTACATGAATTTTCAGATTTTGTTTCAAACCTGGTTGTTTCTTTAGATGAAGCTTAAATTATTGGTGATTTGAACATTCATTTCGATAACCCAGGGGATCCTTTAATAACAGCATTCATATCTGTCCTAGACTCAGTCAAGGGGTAAATCAGAATTTAATATGATCCACTCATAAAGCTGCTTACACTCTCCATTTAATACTAACTTAGGAATAAATATTGAATATATAGTTGCAGTCCCACAGTCAGAAACTATTTCAGGTTACAGCGATCCCTTGCTACTTTGTGCTTCAGTTTCTGTGGCTTCAGTGCATCGCAGGTTTTTCAAAAATATTCCTTGAAAAATAAAAATTAAAAAATTTAAAAATATGGAAATTAAGGAAAAATTGTTATCCTTTCATTGTCTGGACAGACCACAAGAATCTGTTACACTTCATTTAAGCAAAGAGATTGAACTCTCGGCAAGCATGATGGTACCTTTACCTGGGGACGTTCAACTTTACCCTTACGTACCACCCTGGGTCACGACATACTAAACCAGATGCTTTCTCTCAGCAGTACTCCCCAGGGGAAGACACCGCCATGGAAATCATCCTGCCTACCTCCTGCACGCTCGTAACGGCCTGATGGGAGGTGGAGTGCCTGGTCTAGGACACCTAGCAGGAGGAACCGGAGCCCCAAGGGTGTCCCCTGAGACTGCTCTGTTCCTCTGATGGCCAGAACTCCAGTGCATCCAAGTTGGCCTGCCAACCTAGAGTCCACCGAACCCTTTTCCTCCTCCAAAAACATTTCTGGTGGCCAACCATAACAGCCGGCACCAACGAGTTCGACATAGCTTGTGCCACCTGTGCCTGAAGCAAATCCTCCCACCATGCACCTACGACTATCCTCCAACCCTTGCCCATACCTCATCGCCCTTGGTCACACATTGCCATGAACTTCATCACTGGGCTACCTCCGTCTGAAGGCAACACTGTAATCCTCATTGTAGTGGACCATTTCTCTAAGGCAGTCCATTTTGTCCCCCTACCCAAACTCCCTATGGAGACAGCTGGCCTGCTGGTCCAACACATGTTCCGCTTCCATGGAATCCCCCAGCACATCGTTTCAGACTGAGGCCCCTAGTTCACATCTAGGGCATAGAAGGCGTTTTGTGAGACCCTGGGAGTTTCCAGCAGCTTGACTACTGGCTTCCACCCCAAATCCAATGGGCAAGCAGAGTGGACGAATCAGAGCCTGGAATCCTCCCTGCGCTGTGTTGCCTCCTGCCTCCCAGCCTCGTGGTCCACACACTTCCCATGGATCGAGTACTCCCATGACTTCCTCTTCTGCGCTGCCACGGATGTCTCCCTTCATGGTTATCAACGGGTTCCAACCTCCCCTGTTCCCCAGTCAGGAGGTCGAAGTGGCTGTCCCACCCGTCCAGGCACAGTTCCACAGAGCATGCCGAGTCAGGCAGTAAGCTAGTGCCACCCTGGAGAGGTTAGCAGCCCGGAATCAGCGGCTCACCGATCGCCGCCGGACACTGGCGCCACCTACACAGTTGGGCAACAGGTTTGGCTCTTCTCCAGAGACCTGCCCTTTCAAGCCGATTCCAAAAATATGTCCCCTAAATACATCGGGCCGAATACCATCGAGCGCATCATAAACCCCAGTGCTCCCAGCCGCACTCAAAGTGCACCCAGTGTTCAATGTATCTCTGGTGAAGCCCATGGTAGAAAGCCCCTTTCATTCCCCTACCGACCTCCCCACTCCCTCACCCCGGTTGGTTGATGGACATCCGGAATACACAGTCAATTGTATACTCAACATGCCCCAGGAGCATTCCTCAGACCTATACTCCTCCCAGTCCACCAGGATCCTCAGTCTACTAGGTACTGGGAGGGATATAGGCCTGAGGAATGGTCCTGGATCCTTTGGTCCCTAATTCTGAACCCTGACTTGCTGGTGGAATTCTATCACCAGTACCAAGACAAACCTGGTCAAGTGGCACCCCTTGGGGGGGTGTTACTACTGTTATGGTCTGTGTTGTGAGAGATTTTGATTTTGGCAGCTCTCTTGCTCTCTCTCTCTCTCTCTCTCTCTCTCTCTCGCTCTCTCTCACTCTCTGTTTTTCTCTCTTTATCTCTTTATGCACTGCAGGCGTTGGTGATGGATGTGGCTGTCACACGGGCGGAACATTAAGCACACACCTAATTCCAGTCAGCAATCACCGGGCTATAAAGGTGAGCAGCATGCTTCTCCCAGTGCTAGAAGATTGGCCCTCTTTGCAACCCTTTTCCCCTGTGATCTCTGTGGTCCCTGGTTCTCAGCCCCATGCTTGACCAGTTCCCACTCCAAAAGTTCCCTTAGTTTATGATTTTCGTTTTTTCTCCTCATCTCTAAGAGTGGTTATGTTCCCCCCATGCTCTAGTGCCTTCCTTGTGAACAATAAAGCTCATCTGTTTTCATCATACTCTGTCTCCTGCATTTTTGGGTCTGGCTGAATGCTCCTGGCGTCACAAAGTTAGTAAGAATCTCGTGTCTAATGTCTTTTACACATTTTTCAACTTTATTAACCTGATGTCTCTCATCTGGCTTTACTGAAATATATAACTGTGTGTCATCAGCATTACAATGAAACTGAAAACCATGATCACGAATGATATTGGACAGTGGTTGCCTGGTGGAAAGGTGCTGAATCACTAATCTCAAGGTTGAGGGTTCAAGCTCCACTCTAAACAGGTTGTCTCTGTACCCCTAAGTGCAGCTATTGGCTTTGGCTTTGGGAGCCATCTTCCTGGAGTTGAGCTGAAGGTGCAGATCCCTGGAGGAGAGCCAAACCTGTTGCCAAACTGTGTAGGCTGGTGTCGGGGTATGGTGGCGATTGGCGAGCCACTGATTTTGGGCTGCTGACCTCTCTAGGGTGACACAGGCTTCCTTCCAGACCAGGCGTGTACTGCAGAAGTGTGCCTGGATAGATGGGACAGCCACTTCAATCTCCTGTCTGGGTAACAGGGGAGGCTGGAACGCGTTGATCACAATGAAGGGAGACATCTCAGTGGGGGCACAGACCAGGGACTTATGTGAATACTCGAGCCACGGAGGGTGAGTAGACAAGGAGGCTGGAAGGTGGGAGGCAACACAGCGGAGGGAGGATTCCAGGCTCTGATTCATCTGCTCCGCTTGCCCGTTACATTGGGGGTGGTAGCCGGAGGTCAGAGTGCAAGAAACTCCCAGGGTGTTGCAGAATGCCTTCTATACTCTGGCCGCGAACTGGGGGCCCCAGTCCGAAATGACATTCTGGAGGATTCCATGGAGGCGGAACACATGTTGGACCAGCAGGCCAGCTGTTTCCATCGCCAAGGGGAGCTTGGGTAGAGGGACAAAATGGTCTGCCTTAGAGAAGCGGTCTACTACAGTCAGGATGACCATATTTCCCTCAGAGGTAGGTAACCCAGTGACGAAATTAATGGCAATGTGCGACCAGGGACGGTGAGGTATGGGTAGGTGTTGGAGAAGGCCTGCAGGTGCACGGTGGGAGGACTTGCCCCAGGCACATGTGGCACAAGCACCGACAAACTCCCTGTTGTCGGCTGTTATGGTCAACCACAAGAAACATTGTTGGAGGACAAAAAGTGTACGATGGACTCTGGGGTAGCAGGCCAATTTTGATGAGTTACCCCAGTAGAGCACTCAGGTTCTGGCCAGTGGAGGAACATATAACCAACCTTGGGGCAACAGACAGGCTCTGGTTCCCCCTGCTGTGCATCCTGAACCAGGTGTTCCACCTTCAATCGAGCAGCTCCAAGCACATAGGAGGTGGGCATGATGGTCTCTGTGGTGATGTCTTCCCCCAGGGGGAAAACTGCCTGGAGAGAGTGTCGGGTTTCGTGTTCGGGGAGCCGGAGCAGTATGTCAGGGTAAAATTGATTCTCCCCAGGTAGTGGGATCATCGTGCCTGACGGGAGTCCAACCTCTGAGCTGTACAAAGGTATTACAGATTCTTGTGGTCACTCCAGATGATGAAGGGATGGGTTGCCCCTTCCAGCCAGTGCCGCCACTTTTGGAGAGTCAGGACCACTGCCATCAGCTCATGGTTCCCCATATCATAGTTTCGTTCCTCCCGGGTCAAGTAACAGGAGAAGAATGTGCACAGATGCAAGTTCTGATCTGTCAGGGAGCACTGGGAGAGGGCAACCACCACCCCCCGAGTCCAAGGCATCTACCTCCACCACGAACTGCAGCGAGGGGTCCGGCTGGATCAGTATGGGTGCGTTGGCGAATTTAGCCTTTAGTCTGTCAAATGACATCTGCCCACGAAGGGACCATTTAAATGGTGCCTTGAGCAATGTTAGCTGTGTGAGGGGGCTGCTCAATGGCTATTGTCCTGTATGAATCTTAAATAGAAGTTGGTAAACCCCAGGAACCTCTGCAGTTGTTTCTGCGTCTCCGGAGCTGGCCACTCTGCTACCGCCTTCACCTTTTCCTGATTTGGTTTTATCCACCCCTTCTCCATGATGTACCCTAGGAAAGAGACTGAGGAGACATGAAACTCGCATTCCTTGGCTTTAACAAATAAACTGTTTTCTAAGAGCCTTATTAAAACCATTCTCACATGATGGAGATGTTAGTCGTGGTCCTTGGAGAAGATCAAGATGTCATCCAGGTACCCGAACATGAACCAGTTCAACATGTCCTTGAGTACATCATTAACCAAGGCTTGGAAAACCACCAGGGCATTGGTTAGACCAAACGGCATGACCAGATATTCTAAGTGACCCAGAGGCATGTTAAAAGCCATCTTTCACTCATCCCCCTCCCAAATCCGAACAAAGTGGTAAACATTTCTGAGGCCAAGTTTAGAGAAAATGGTGGCGTTGTAGAGAGGGGTGAAGGCTGAGTCAATGAGAGGGAGGGAGTACTTATTTTTTACGGTGATACTATTCAGACTTGTGTAATCACTGCAGGGTCTCAGGGTTTTGTCCTTTTTCTCCACAAAGGAAAACCTGGTGCCTACCAGGGATGATGAGGGCCAGATAAGATCTGCAGTCAGCGACTTGGTGATGTAAGTCTTCATGGCTTCCTTCTCAGGCTTTGAGAGTTTATAGAGTCGCTGAGAAAGGAGTGCAGAACCTGGGAGCAGTTCAATGGCGCAATCATATGGTCGGTGCGGTGGTAGCAAATGGGCCAGGTCCTTATTGAATGCCTCTTTTAAGTTGTGGTATTCTTTTAGAATGCCAGTCAAATCCAGATCCCAAGCTGGAACGGGGTTTGTGAAACTTAGTGTGTGTGTGTGTGTGTGGGGGGGGGTAACGGCAGCCAGTAGGCAGTGTTGGAGGCAGTAGTCACTCCTGCTGCATATGGTGAGTGTGCCACAGGCAATGTGGAGGTTTAACAGCCTGCAGCCACAGCCACCTCAACACCAGGGGAGTGAGAGGGACAGAGATGACAAACAGCTCCAAACACTCATGACAGGCTTCGTCTTGTGAGTGACGCAAGTGATGAGTCGGAAACCAATGGCTACCACCTCCTTCGGGGTTTTGAGTTTGTGTACAGGTAGGTCATGGAGCTGACCACCCAAAGCCTGTTTCAACTCCTCCTTGAAGACAACATGACACTCTTCCTTTTTTAGCTTCCACCACTTTGTTTTCTACTCTGCCTTTGCCTTCTTCTCCTTCCTCACCATCAGCGGCATCCTGCACACCACCATCCTATGCTGTTTGTCAACACTCTCACCCACTACTACTTTGCAGTCACTGACTTCCTTCAAATTACATCGCCGACACAAAATGTAGTCTACCTGTGTGCTCCCCTACTTCCACTTTCATAAGTCACCCTATGTTCCTGCCTCTTCTGGAAGAGAATATTCATCACAGCCATTTCCATCCTTTTTGCAAAGTCGATCAACATCTGTCTTTCTGTGCTTTTACTGGATACCAAACCTGCCCATCACTTCCTCGTCCCCTCTGTTGCCTGAACCAACATGTACATTGAAGTCTGCCCCAATGACCACTCTTTCACCACTGAGGGTACTCTGCATCACTTCATCTAACTCACTCCAGAATCTCTCCTTCTCTTCTAGCTTACATACTGCCTGTGGGGCACTAACAATATTGACCATCACGCCTTCAATTTCTAACTTGAGACTCTTCACTCTGTCTGACACTTTTTTCACTTCTAGAACATTTCTGAAAAAACCCTCCTTCAAGATGACTACTACTCCATTTCTCTTCCCATCCATACCATGATAAAACAGCTTAAACCCTGTTCCTAAGCTTGTAGCCTTGCTACCTTTCCACCTGGTCTCTTGAACTCACAGTATGTCCACCTTCCTCCTCTGCATCATGTCAGTCAGCTCTCTAGCTTTTTCTTTCATAGTCCCAACAGTCCCTACTCTCAGTCCGAGACTCATGCTTTTCCTCTTCTCTCAGCCTACGGACACGCCTCCCGCCTCTCCTTCTTCGACCAACAGTAGTCCAATTTCCACCAGCACCATTGTTGGTTAACAGCACTGATGGCGGTTGTTGTTAACCTGGGCCTCGACCCATCCGGTATGAATTTCGTTTTGATTATTTGCATGAGAATTTTGGTCGAAATTTTACGCCAGATGCCCTTCCTGTCGCAACCCTCTTCATTTATCCGGGCTTGGGACCGGCGTGAGGGAGAGACACTGGTTTGTGCCCCCACCCTCCTCACGGCTGCAATACCACCACTAATATATCATTACTAATATTACCACCACTCCTGCTTTGTTTCACAGCGTCAACACGGGAAGAGGCAATCGATCGGTTATAAGTCTCCTACTCGATTGGCATAGAACTAGATGCCAGGGTCTGCTTCCGTTGGTGAGAGAGGCCTTCGCGCCTCACCGGGCAGCCGCCACCCACCTTCAGCTGTGCAAACCCCTGACAGCTAGGTGCTGCTTCATCATTGTCTGCTAACCTCACTGGGTGCGTGAGGTTTAGGGTCAAACCGACAAGTTGATCGTCAAATTCTACACCAGGCAACAAAGCAAAGAAAACACCTGCCCTCACATTGGGCACTTGGAATGTCTGGACAATGACACCCAGGTATAGCAAACAACCTGCATGAGGTTTATGACGCACACAAGATGGCAGTCATCGACACAGAACTGAGCAGGCTGCAGATGGACATCGTCGCCCTCCAAGAGACCAGGCTCTCCGGATCTGGGTCCATGAGAAAAAGAGGCTTCTGCTTCTTATGGTGGGGAAAAAGCACTGGGGGTGGTCAGAGAGCAGTACACGGGATTTGCAGTCAGAAACAGTCTGTTAGAGTTCTGCTCACCCTGATCAGTGCATATGCTCCTACTGTGACTTCCTTTGTTAAAGCCAAGGAAAAGTTCTATGATGATCTCAGTACCGCCATTAACAGAGTAGCAGAAAAAGAATCACTGTTCATCCTTGGTGACTTCAACGTCAGAGTGGATGCTGATCACAACTCCTGGCCAACCTGCCTCAGTCAGTTTAGCACAAGAAAGATGAATGAGAATGGGCAATGCCTACTTGAGCTGTGCTGCCACCATGGCCTGTGCATCAGCAACACATTCTTCAAACCAAGCCCCAGCACAGAGTATCCTGGCGGCATCCTAGATCCAGGTACTGACATCAGCTCAACCTGATCCTTACCAGGTGTTCCAGCCTCTCCAACATCATGCTGACATGCACCTACCAGAATGCTGACTGCAACACTGACCACTCCCTTGTATGCTGCAGGGTGAAAATGTGAGCAAAGAAAATGCATCTCAGCAAGAAGGAGGGCAGACCCAGAATCAAAACCAGCAGAATACAGAACCAGGAGAAGGTTGAAGAATTTGTGAGAGTTATCAAAAATACCTCCAAGGTCCACCCACAACCTGTGACCAAGAAAAATGGGAATACTTCAGAGAGGCCCTCTACAATGCCCCATGACCACCTATGGCAAGAAGACCAGCAATTCAGCATACTGGTTTGAGGCTTACTCTGCAGAGCTGACACTGGTCCTCGAAGAGAGGAGGCATGCACGAGCAGCTACAAGGCCTGCCCCAACGAATACACCCTCCAGGTGCTCCGGGCTGCCTGCAGCAAGGTGCAGAGGACTGCTAGGCGGTGCGCGAACAACTACTGGCTTCAGCTCTGCACTTCAACACAAACTGCAGCCAACACAGGAAACATCAAAGGGATGTATGAGGGATTAAGCAGGTTCTTGGTCTACTCCCTTGAAGTCGGCCACCGGTGATGTCATCCAAGTCTGGGCACAGCAAATGGAGCGATAAGTGGAGCACTACTCCGAGCTCTTCACCAGAGAGAACATGGTCACTGAAGATGCCCTGAATGTGATTGAGTGCCTGCCAGTACTTGAAGAACTCAATACAAAGCCAACCATCCAGGAGCTCAGCCTGACCCTGGATTCCCTCGTCAAAGGCAAAGCCCCAGGGAACGATGCCATTCCTGCTGAGGTGCTGAAGTGCTGCAAGGACACTCATCTCAGAGCATCATCACATCCTCTGCCTGTGCTGGAGAGGGTGGGGTAAAACAAGACATGCAGGACACCAACATTATCACTCTGTACAAGAACAAGGGTGATAGGAGTGACTGCAAAAACTACTGCAGCATCTTGCTTCTCAGCATTGTTGGCAAGTTCTTGCTGAGCGAGTCTATCCAGAGTCACAGTGTGGATTCCGAGCCAACAGGTCCACTACAGACATGGTCTTCTCTCTCAAACAACTGCAGGGGAAATGCAGAGAGCAATAGCAGACATTCTTTGTCACCTTTATCGACCTCACAAAGGCCTTCGACCTGGTGAGTAGGGATAACCTTTTCGAGATCCTCCCCAGGATCAGATGCCCACCCAGACTCCTCAGCATGATCCGGTTTTTCCATATGAAGGGCACTGTGGTCTTTGATGGCTCCAAGTCAGGGACCTTCAACATCCAAAGCAGAGTGGAGCAGGGCTGTATGCTGGTGCCAACCCTGTTTGGCATCTTTTTCGCTGTTCTACTGAAGCACGCTTTCGGAAATACCACAGAAGACATCTACATCAGAACCAGGTCAGATGGAAAGCTGCAGGACCAAAGTCCAGCTAAAGTTCTGGCTGAACTTCCTCTTCACAGATAATGCTGCTATCACAATCCACGTTGTGGAAGAATTCCAGTTGTTCATGGAGCACTTCCGCAAGGCATGTTTGGATTCTGGACTCACCATCAGTCTGAACATGACACAAGTCCTGGCACAGAACATGGACCACCCACCACAGATCACAATCTCATACCATGAGCTGGAAGTCGTCAATGACATTGTCTACTTTGGCTCGACCATCGCCGACTCCCTCTCTCTTGACTCCAAGCTGAACAAGCGCATCAGCAAGGTGTTCACCACCATGTCCAGACTGACCAAGAGAGTGTGGACCAAGAACCAATTGATGGAGAACACCAAGATCCAGGTCTACAGCACCTTTATCGTGAACAAACTCCTGTATGGCAGCAAGTCCTGGACCCTGCATGCTTGGCAGAAGCAGAAACTCAATGCCTTCCACATGTGTTGCCTCTGACACATTCTGGGCATCACCTGACAGGACAAAGTGACAAAAACAGCTGTCTTTGAGAGAGTGGGAATACCCAGCATGTTCACCCTACTGAAGCAGAGATGATTGCACTGGCTTATTCATGTGGTGAGGCTGGAAGATGGGCAGATCCCAAAAGACCTCCTGTATGGTAACTGGCCCAAGGGCACTGCTCAACAGGCAGACCCCATATGTGCAATAAAGACGTTTGCGAGCAAGACCTGAAAGCCCTTTAAAAAAACTTCAACACCTGGGAAGCCAGTGCTGCAGGTCTCACTAAGTTCGACACTGTGCTTGCAGAAGAGTCTAAAACTAAGAAGCAAGGAGAAAATGCTGCAAGTCAAACCAGCAGACCATCTACAGTCCTCCTCTGTACCAAATGTGGAAGGGACTGCCACTCCCAGATCAGGCTGACCTGTCACAGCCGAAGTTGTACCACCAGACAAGACACCAGCATAAGTCCATGGTCCCTCAAGAGTGATGGAGGCCGACAATAATATATTCTTCTTCTTTTCCTTTCAACTTTTCCCTTAAGGGATCACCACAGTGAATCATCTGCCTCCATCTCACCCTATCCTCTGCAACTTCAACTTTTACTCCAACTACCTTCATGTCCTCCTTCACCACATCCATAAATTTTCTCTTTGGGCTTCCTCTAGGCTTTCTGCCTGGTAGTTCCAACCTCAGCTTCCTACTACCAATATACTAACTATCCCTCCTCTGTACATGTCCAAACCATCTCAATCTAGCCTCTCTGACTTTGTCTCCAAAACATCTTACATGGGCTGTCCCTCTGATGTACTCATTCCTGATCCGATCCATCCTCTTTACTCCCAAAGAGAATCTCACATTTTCATCTCTGCTACCTCTAGCTCTGCCTCTTGTCTTTTCCTCAGGGCCACTGTTTCTAAACCATACAAGGTTGCTGGCCTCATCACCGTCTTGTACACTTTTCCTTTCATTCTTGCCGATACGCTCCTATCACACATCACACCAGACACTTTTCTCCAACCATTCCAACCTGCTTGCACACGCTTCTTCACCTCTTTTCCACACTTTCCATTGTTCTGGACTGTTGAGCCTAAGTACTAAAAATCCTCCACCTTCCTTATCTCTGCTCCCTGACACCTCACTGTTCCTCTTGGGTCCTTGTCGTTCACACACATGTATTGTTATACTGGGAGTAACCTTCATTCCTGTCCTTTCCCATAACTTCATTGTATGGCTAATCAACTTTATTCCTCTGTAACTGCCACAACTCTGCACAACCCCCTTGTTCTTAAAAATGAGCACTAGCACACTTCTCCTCCATTCCTCCAGTATCTGTTCACTCTCGAAGACCTTGTTGAATGTCATTGTAAGAAAATCTACTGCTAACTTGCCTGGACACGTCCATACCCCCACAGGTATTGTATATCATCATGACCAACTACCTTTCCACTCTTCATCCGTAAACAATGCAGTGATCAAATGGATCTTCAACTTCCTGAGAGACAGAACCCAGTACGTGAGGGTTAACGACAGCATGTCCAGTAGAGTTACCATCAACACGGGGGCTCCACAGGGATGTGTTCTCTCCCCTGTGTTGTTCATCCTCTACACTAACGATTGTGTCAGTACCCACTCGAATTGCTCTACCATCAAGTTCGCAGACGACGCCGCCCTTGTGAGTCTCCTTAGTGATTGCGAGTCATTAGCCAGCTACCGAGAGGACATTTATAACTTAAACTCATGGTGTGAGGACAATTTCCTACAGCTGAATGTAAAGAAAACGAAGGAACTCATCATAGACTTTAGAACAAAAAAATCTGATCATGCACCTGTCGTAATTAACTCAGAGACTGTTGAACAAGTTGACCAATACAAATATCTGGGAACTATCATTGACAATAAGCTAATGCAGCCGTGAGGGGGGGCACAAACCAGTGTCTCTCCCTCACGCCGGTCCCAAGCCCGAATAAATGCAGAGGGTTGCGTCAGGAAGGGCATCCGGCGTAAAACAAATGCCAAATAAACTATGCGAATCACAAGAAAGAATGACATACCGGATCGGTCGAGGCCCGGGTTAACAACGACCGCCATCAGTGCCGTCAACCAACAGGGTGCTGATGGAAATTGGACTACTGTTGGTCGAAGACGTCGAAGAAGGAGAGGCGGGAGGCGCGTCCATTGCCAGAGAGAGAAGAGGAAAGGCATGAGTCTAGGACTGAAAGTAGGGACTTTGAATATTGGAACTATGACAGGAAAAGGTAGAGAGCTGGCTGACATGATGCAGAGGAGGAAGGTGGACATACTGTGTGTTCAGGAGACCAGGTGGAAAGGTCGCAAGGCTAGAAGCATAGGAACAGGGTTTAAGCTGTTTTATCACGGTGTGGATGGGAAGAGAAATGGAGTCGGAGTCATCTTGAAGGAGGAGTTTGCCAGGAATGTTCTAGAAGTGAAAAGAGTGTCAGACAGAGTGATGAGTCTCAAGTTAGAAATTAAAGGTGTGATGGTCAATGTTGTTAGTGCTCCATCAGACAGGATGTGAGCGAGAAGAGAAGGAGAGATTCTGGAGGGAGTTAGATGAAGTGATGCAGAGTACCCCCAGAGGTGAAAGAGTGGTCATTGGGGCAGACTTCAATGGACATGTTGGTGCAGGAAACAGAGGGGACGAGGAAGTGATGGGTAGGTTTGGTATCCAGGACAGGAACGCAGAAGGACAGACGTTGGTAGATTTTGCAAAAAGGATGGAAATGGCTGTGGTGAATACTTTCTTCCAGAAGAGAGGAGCATAGGGTGACTTATAAAAGTGGAGGTAGGAGCACACAGGTAGACTACATCTTGTGCAGGCGATGTAATTTAAAGGAAGTCAGTGACTGCAAAGTAGTAGCGGGTGAGAGTGTTGCCAAACAGCATAGGATGGTGGTGTGCAGGATGATGCTTATGGTGAGGAAGGTGAAGAAGGCAAAGGCAGAGCAGAAGACAAAGTGGTGGAAGTTGAAAAAGGAAGAGTGTCGGGTTGTCTTCAAGGAGGAGTTGAAACAGGCTTTGGGTGGTCAGGAAGTGCTTCCAGATGACTGGACAACTACAGCGAATGTGATCAGGGAGACAGGTAGGAGAATACTTGGTGTGTCATCTGGAAGGAAAGTAGATAAGGAGACTTGGTGGTGGAATGAGGAAGTGCAGGAGTGTGTACAAAGGAAGAGATTAGCTAAGAAGAAGTGGGACATTGACAAAACCGAAGAGAGTAAACAGGAGTACAGGGAGACACAGCGTAAGGCAAAGGTAGCAGTGTCAAAGGCCAAACAGAGCGCGTTTGATGACTTGTATGCTCGGTTGGAAAGTAAGGAGGGAGAAAATGATTTATACAGGTTGGCACAGCAGAGAAATAGAGATGGGAAGGACGTGCAGCAAGTTAGATTGATAAAGGACAGACAGGGAAATGTACTGACTGATGACAGAAGCGTGCTGGGAAGATGGAAAGAGTACTTTGAAGAGCTGATGAATGAGGAAAATGAGAGAGAAAAAAGAGTAGAAGAGGTGACTGTTGAGGACCAGGAAGTAGCAAAGATTAGTAAGGGTGAAGTGAGGAGGGCATTGAAGAGGATGAAGAATGGAAAGGCAGTTGGTCCTGATGACATACCGGTGGAGGTATGGAAGTGTCTAGGAGAGGTAGCAGTAGATTTTCTGACAAGAACATTTAACAAGGTCTTAGAGAGCGAGAGGATGCCAGAGGAATGGAGGAGAAGTGTGCTGGTGCCCATTTTTAAGAACAAGGGAGACGTGCAGAGTTGTGGCAACTACAGAGGGATAAAGTTGATGAGCCATACGATGAAGTTATGGGAAAGAATAGTGGAAGCTAGACTAAGGGCAGAAGTCAGTATTTGTGAACAACAGTTTGGTTTCATGCCCAGAAAGAGCACCACAGATGCAGTGTTTGCTTTGAGGATGTTAATGGAGAAGTACATAGAAGGTCAGACGGAGCTGCATTGTGCCTTTGTGGATCTGGAGAAAGCATATGACAGGGTGCCGAGAGAAGAACTGTGGTATTGCATGAGGAAGTCTGGAGTGGCAGAGAAGTATGTTAGAGTGGTGCAGGACATGTATGAGAGATGTAAGACAGTGGTGAGGTGTGCTGTCGGTGTGACAGAAGAGTTCAAGGTGGAGGTGGGACTGCATCAAGGGTCAGCTCTCAGCCCCTTCTTGTTCGCTATGGTGATGGACAGGCTGACAGACGAGGTTAGACAAGATTCCCCATGGACTATGATGTTTGCAGATGACATTGTAATCTGTAGTGAGAGCAGAGAACAAGTGCAGGAAAATCTAGAGAGGTGGAGGTATGCCCTGGAAAGGAGGGGAATGAAGATTAGCCTCAGTAAGACAGAATACATGTGCATGAATGACAAGGACCAAAGAGGAACGGTGAGATTACAGGGAGCAGAGATAAGAAAGGTGGAGGATTTTAAGTACTTAGGCTCAACAATCCAGAGCAATGGAGAGTGTGGAAAAGAGGTCAAGAAGCGTGTGCAGGCAGGTTGGAATGGTTGGAGAAAAGTGTCCGGTGTGATGTGTGATAGGAGGGTATCGGCAAAAATGAAAGGAAAAGTGTACAAGACGGTGTTGAGGCCAACGATGCTGTATGGGTTAGAAACAGTGGCCCTGGGGAAAAGACAGGAGGCAGAGTTGGAGGTAGCAGAGATGAAAATGTTGAGGTTCTCTTTGGGAGTAACGAGGATGGATAGGATTAGGAATGAGCACGTCAGAGGGACAGCACATGTAAGACGTTTTGGAGACAAAGTCAGAGAGGCTAGATTGAGATGGTTTGGACATGTACAGAGGAGGGATAGTGAGTATATTGGTAATAGGATGCTGAGGCTGGAACTACCAGGCAAAAGGCCTAGAGGAAGACCAAAGAGACGATTTATGGATGTGGTAAAGGAGGACATGAAGGTCGTTGGTGTAAGAGAAGAAGATGTAAAGGATAGGGTGAGATGGAGGCAGATGATTCGCTGTGGCGACCCCTGAAGGGAAAAGCCGAAAGGAAAAGAAGAAGAAGAAGAAGATCATTGACAATAAGCTGACTTTTACACAGAATACTGATGCCGTGTACAACAAGTGTCAACAAAGACTGTTCTTCCTTCGCAAACTCAGATCTTTTCATATTGATAAAACCATTATGTTGTTATTTTACAAATCATGTGTGCAATCTGTTTTACTTTTTAGTGTACAATGTTGGTACGGCACCCTCTCTCTCAAAAACAAAAACAAACTTGGCAAAATTGTAAACGTAAGCAGCAAAATCATTGGAACTCCTTTAGACCCTATTGACTACTTTTATGAATCTCGTGTACTAAATTTAGCATCCAAAATTATTAACGACGAAACTCATGTTCTTCATTCTGAATATATCCTTCTTCCTTCCGGCCACAGATATCAATTACCCAAACTTAAATCAAAGAGAGCCCGTACATCCTACATACCAACTAGCATTTTCCTTTTAAATAAGTAGCCTCCACCTTTAGTCTCTTGTATATTGTTACATTTTTGTACCACTGTTTTTATCTGTTGCGTTATCTAGTTTAAAAACTCAGTTTTATGTCTTAAGTCGTTACATGTCCGTTTAACATACAGTATTCTTTAAAGTATTTTTAAATTTTATTTTTGAAATTTTAGTGCTAGTTTCTTACATTGCACCTTAAGATATTTAATATTTAATATTTAATGTTATATATGTATTATGTCTTCATGTTTGTAATATGTTCTGTATGTATGTTTTATGGAGCCTTTGTACGTGCAAGACAAATTCCCTCCTCGGGCAATAAAGTATTGTCATTGTCATTGTCATTGTCATTCATCCTCTTCAATTCCCTCCTCACTTCACCCTTACTAATCTTTGTTGCTTCCTGCTCAGCAGTCACCTCTTCAAATCTTTTTTCTCTCTCAGTTTCCTCATTCATCAGCTCTTCAAAGTACTCTTTCCGTCTTCCCAACACACTTCTGTCATTAGTCAATACGTTTCCCACTCTGTCCTTAATCACTCTAACTTGCTGCATGTCTTTCCCATCTCTATTTCTCTGCTGTGTCAACCAGTATACAGTAAATCATTTTCTCCCTCCTTACTGTCAAGCCTAGCATACAAGTCATCGTAGCCCAATGTTTGGCCTTTGACACCGCTACCTTCATCTTACGCTGTGTCTCCCTGTACTCCTGTTTACTCTCTTCGGTCCTCTCAATGTCCCACTTCTTCTTAGGTAACCTCTTCCTTTTTACACCCTCCTGCACTTCCTCATTCCACCACCAAGTCTCCTTATCTACTGTCTTTCTACAGGACACACCAAGAACTCTCCTACCTGTCTTCCTGATCATATTAGCTGTAGTTGTCCATAGCACTTCCTGACCACCCAAAGCCTGTTTCAACTCCTCTTTGAAAACAACACGACGCTCTTCCTTTTTCAGCTTCCACCACTTTGTCTTCTTCCCTGCCTTAGCCTTCTTCACTTTTCTCACCATCAGCATTATCCTGCACACCACCATCCTATGCTGTTTGGTAACACTCTCACCCATGACTACTTTGCAGTCACTGACTTCCTTCAATTTACATCGCCTACACAAGTTGCCGTCTACCTGTGTGCTCCTACCTCCATTTTTAAAAGTCACCCTATGATCCTGTCTCTTCCAGAAGAAAGTATTCATCACAGCCATTTCCATCCTTTTTGCAAAATCGATCAACATCTGTCCTTCTGTGTTCCTGTCCTGGATACCAAACCTGCCCATTACTTCCTCGTCCCCTCTGTTTCCTGCACCAACATGTCCATTGAAGTTTTCAACAATGACCACTCTTTCACCTCTGGGGGAACTCTGCATCACTTCATCTAACTCACTCCAGAATCTCTCCTTCTCTTCTATGTCACATCCTGCATGTGGGGCATAAGCACTAACAACATTGAACATCACGCCTTCAATTTCTAACTTGAGACTCATCACTCTTGTCTGACACTCTTTTCACTTCTAGAACATTCCTGACAAACCCTTCCTTCAAGATGACTCCTATTTCATTTCTCTTCCCATCCACACCGTGATAAAACAGCTTAAACCCTGCCCTTAAGTTTTTAGCTTTGCTACCTTTCCACCTGGTCTCCTGAACACACAGTATGTCCACCTTCCTCCTCTGCATCATGTCAGCCAGCTCTCTACCTTTTCCTGCCATTGTTCCAACATTCAAAGTCCCTACTCTCAGTCTAATACTTATGCCTTTCCTCTTCTCTCTCTGCCTACCAACATGCCTCCCACCTCTCCTTCTTCGACCTCTCCTTCTTCGCCCTACAGTCGTCCAATTTCCACCAGCACCCTGTTGGTTGACCGCACTGATGGCGGTTTTCGTTAACTCGGGCCTCGACCGATCCGGTATGAAGTTAGTATTGGCAGTTCGCATAGCGTATTTTGGCAAAAGTTTTACGCCGGATGCCCTTCCTGTTGCAACCCTCTGCATTTATCCGGGCGTGGGACTGGCATGAGGATGGACAGTTGTTTGTGCTCATCTTCACGGCTGCATTAAGGCCTACTATAATATACCAACACTAATATACCATCACAAATACACCACATTAATATACCTCACTTTTATTCCTCATTAATATATCATAGTAATATACCAACACTAAAATGCCACTACTAATATTCTCCATTAATTTACCTCACTAAGATACCCCGCCAATGTATCACAGTAATATACAAACATTAAAATAGAACCACTAATATACCACCACTAATAAACCTCACTCATATACCACCACTAATATACCCCTCTAATTTCACCCCACTGAAATACCAACACTAATAGCGTCATCGTCGTCGGCAGCCGTACGTCTCGAGAGACGATGGTGTAGCGCTATGGTAGGCATTTGCGGTAGTGACTGTAAAGGCCCACCCAAGAGTGACAGTTTCTTAAACAATTATTGCATATGAAAGGGCTTTGAGGAGCCATGGGGGCTACCCTTTCTTTCCTCTTTGCTCTTTTCTCAGCTAGCTTGTTTATTCTGTTGTTTTCACCTTTGTTGATACCCTCGTTGACAGTGGTCTTCCAGAGCTGGCGTGTTTCAGCAGTGGCTTCCCAGGAGTTTATGTCGATGCCAGATAATTTCATGTCCCGCTTGCACATGTCCTTGTACCGAAGCTGTGGTCTTCCTGTGCGGTGGGAGCCCTCACTCAGCTCTCCATACAACATGTCTTTAGGGATGCGCCCCTCGTCCATTCGCTGTACGTCACCCAACCACCTAAGTCGTCTCTGGCTCAGCAGTGCGAGCAGACTTGGCATGCCAGCACGCTGTAGTACCTCGGTGTTGGTTACTCTGTCTTGCCATTTTATATGGAGCAGACGCCTGAGACAGCGAAGGTGGAAGCTGTTGAGCCGCTTTTCCTGACCAGCGTACGTGGACCAGGCCTCACTGCCATAAAGGAGTGTGCTGAGTACACAGGCCTGATAGACACGTAGCTTGGTGTTCTCTGTTAGCTGGGTATTACTCCATGCACACTTGTTCAGTTTGGACATCACTGTGGCGGCTTTCCCGATTCTGCATGAGATCTCTATGTCAAGAGAGAAAGTGTTGGTGATAGTGGATCCCAGGTAGGTGAAAGAGTCCACGACCTCAAGCTGCGTGTTATTTATGTTGATGTTTGGGACTGTGTTTGTGCCCTGGGCCAGGATGTTTGTCTTCTTCAGGCTGATGGTCAGTCCAAATTCATTACAGGCATGGAACAGGTGATTGACTAGCTCTTGAAGACCAGCCTCAGTGTGGGACGTCAGTGCAGCGTCATCCGCGAACAGCATCTCGGGGATGAGGACCTGCCTCACCTTCATCTTTGCGCGCAGTCGAGATATGTTAAACAATTTTCCATCTGACCTGGTGTGGATATGGATCCCTTCCTCACTGTCAGAGAAGGCATACTGAAGAAGCATCGAGAAGAATATCCCAAAGAGTGTCGGAGCTAGGACGCAGCCTTGCTTCACACCACTGCTCACTGGGAAAGCTGCAGAAGTCCCACCATTGAAGCAGACTGTGCTGTGCATGTCCTCGTGAAAGGAGGTCACGATTTGAAGTAACCTTTGAGGACATCCAATCTTCTGCAGGAGGCTGAAGAGTCCGCTTCTGCTGACCAGGTCGAATGCTTTAGTCAGGTCTATGAAAGCAATGTACAGGGGCTACTGCTGCTCCCGACACTTCTCTTGCAGTTGACGAAGTGAGAAGATCATATCGACTGTGGATCGGCCTGCCCTGAAACCACACTGCGATTCTGGGTACACCCGGGAAGCAAGAATCTGAAGGCGAGTAAGAACAACACGAGCAAAGACTTTCCCTATGATGCTCAGGAGGGAGATGCCACGGTAGCTGTTACAGTCACTGCGGTCACCCTTGTTTTTGTAGAGGGTTCCAATGTTTGCATCGCACATATCCTGGGGGATGAACCCTTCCTTCCAGCATAAGCACAGCATCTCATGGAGGTGCTGCAGAAGTGCTGGCTTGCCACTCTTCAAGGCTTCAGGGGGGATGCCATCCTTTCCAGGGGCCTTTCCACAGGCCAGACAATCAATGGCTTTGCCCAGTTCATCCACTGAAGGCAGGTAATCCAGATCCTCCATGACAGATAAGTTTGGTAGGGCATTTAATGCTGCATCGGTCACCACATTCTTGGTTGCGTACAGCTCCAGGTAATGTTCCACCCAGCGTTCAAGCTGCTTGCCTTGGTCCGTGATCACCTCCCCGGTCTTGGTCTTGAGGGGTGCAGTCTTAATTGTGATTGGGCCAGTAGGTGTGTGTTTTATAGTGGTCAGGGCAGCTTTAAGCCACTCATCAGTGATTGGGCACACACCTGACTTAAATTGTTTGGTAAAAATTGGTTTCAATTGCTCTTTAAGTCTCCTTAAGCTGAGGGATCAGTTACTTATTCCTACCCCTTATGTCATTGTTGCATGCTATCCTCAAGTGTTTTATAGATTTGTTGACACCATGAAATTTAAAATCAACATATTTTTCCCTTAAAATTGTACATTTTCTGGGTTTAAACTTTTTGCCTGTCATCTATGTTCTATTTGGAATAAAAATATTGAAATTTGGCACTTCAACATCATTGCATTCAGTTTTTATTCACAATTTGTTTTGTGTGCCAACTTTTTTGGAATCTGGTTTGTAATTGGCTGGGGGCTGCCCAGCTTAAGGTGGGTGGTAGCTGTCCAGTGAGATCTCAGGATATCTCTCACTGTTGGAAGCAACCCCTGGCACCGTGCTCTACTCTAATTGAGCGTTGTAGCTTATAACCGGTAACTGCTGCTTCCCATGTTGTTCTCGCATGGGTAAAGAGAGGCTTAAATGACCTCTCTAGAGCACAACATGATATGGAGGACAGGCTTTGAACCATGCAGTATGTCCCCCTTCATATTGGTGATGGATCCAAAAGAACAGCAGATGCTGGTACAATTTGGCACCACTAGTATCACAGGAGTTGCTAGAACATTGCTGAGGTCAGCAACTTAGGGACAACTTAAACCCTTAGGGACAACTCCAGATTTTTGCTTGGGGTTTACTTCCGAAGCTTTTCCCTTTTACAGGTAAACCACATGGCAGTGGAGGTTTAAGGTTGGAATTTTCCTTCTCCGAGATGAGTCGCCTTACTGGGCTGACGAGTCTCATCCTCCCATGCAACAGGTTGTACTGGGTTACATTTTACCAGTAGCAGGTATGACATGACGTGACCTGACCTAAAACAAATACTGTGATATATTAGTGGGATATATAGGTCAGTGTTTCCCAACCTTTTTGGGCCAAGGCACACCTTTTACATTAGAAAAATCATGAGGCACACCATGGAAAAAAAATGATACTGCCCTCTAGCAGAACAGCACTGTTACGACATGCTAAGTGAAATTGGTTAATCTTCCACGGCATACCTGATGATTTCTCACGGCACACCAATTTGCCGTGGAACAGGGGTGGTGAAACACTGATATAGGTCTTTGTCTTCTTTTCCTTTTGGCTACGTTGGTTATTTGTTACGATCACAAATATACCCCACCAATATACCACTACCAATATGTCACCAGTAATCTTCTTCTTTTCCTTTCGGCTGTTCCCTTCAGGGCTCGCCACAACAAACCACCTGCCTCCATCTCACCCTGTCCTCACCCACCACTTCCACCACTTTGTCTTCTGCTCTGCCTTTGCCTTTTTCACCTTTCTCACCATCAGCCAGTCACTGACTTCCTTCAAATTACATCGCCTACACAAGATGTAGTCCACCTGTGTGCTCCTACCTCCACTTTCATATGTCACCCTATGCTCCTGTTTCTTCTTAAAGAAAGTATTCACCACAGCCATTTCCATCCTTTTTGCAAAATCGATCAACATCTGTCCTTCTGTGCTCCTGTCCTGGATACCAAACCTGCCCATCACTTCCTCGTCCCCTCTGTTGCCTGCACCAACATGTCCATTGAAGTCTGCCCCAATGACCACTCTTTCACCTCTGGGGGTACTCTGCATCACTTCATCCAAGTCACTCCAGAATCTCTCCTTCTCTTCTAGCTCACATCCTGCCTGTGACGCATAAGCACTAACAGCATTGAACATCACGCCTTCAATTTCTAACTTGAGACTCATCACTCTGTCTGACACTCTTTTCACTTCTCGAACATTCCTGACAAACCCCTCCCTCAAGATGACTCCTACTCCATTTCTCTTCCCATCCACACCATTATAAAACAGCTTAAACCCTGTTCCTAAGCTTCTAGCCTTGCTACCTTTCCACCTGGTCTCCTTAACACACAGTATGTCTACCTTCCTTGCTCCTCTCTATGTTTTCCTTGCATAGTTCCAACATTCAAAGTCCCTGCTCTCAGTCCTAGGCTCACGCATTTCCTCTTTTCTCTCTGCCTATGGACACGCTTCCTGCCTCTCCTTCTTCAACGTCTTTGACCAACAGTAGTCCAATTTCCATCAGCACCCTGTGGGTTGACAGCACTGATGGCAGTCGTTGTTAACCCGGGCCTCGACCGATCCAGTATGAATTTTGTTTTGACCATTTGCATTTTTAATGTGGCAGAAGTTTTACGCCGAATGCCCTTCCTGTCGCAACCCTCTGCATTTATCCGGGCTTGGGACCGGCATAAGGGGGAGAGACACTGGTTAGTAACACACACACACACACACACACACACCCCCGCCTCATGGCTGCATTTTTTTTTTCATACCACTGTAACACCACTAATACATCACAGTAACATACCACCACTAAAATACCACCACTATTATGCCACCAGCAATGTACCCCAATAATATATAACCCCTAATATACTAATAACACACCTTTAATGCATCACACTAATAATTCTGAGAAAGAACAACAGTGTGTGTGTGTGTGTGTGTGTGTGTGTGTGTGTGTGTGTGTGTATGTGTGTGTGTGTGTGTGTGTGTGTGTGTGTGTATGAGAGAGAGAGAATCAGAAGAGAGAGAGAGATAAATACAGGGTGAAGACAGAGAGAGAGAGCGAGAATAAGTGAAAATAAGATAAATAAATGGAGTTCTTTGATGTTTTCATATCTAAAACACTAATGAGTTTTTCCTTCCTCTTTCTCTTCTCGTTTGTGTGTGAAACCTTTACAGTTAGAAACTTATAAAGCGATGAGTTATAACTTTCACTCGGACAGCAGAATTATTGCATTTAAAAACCTTGACCTTTTTTTTTTTTTTTTTTTTTTTTTTTTAATAAATAAATTATTATTACTAGCATTATCATTATATTACCATTTTGGGTTCCATCCTGAATACCAGAGCAGTCCTAAAATACACAGCAGCAATCACTCACTGTCGTGAGACTCTCGGCCACTAGCCAGCTAAGAGGCTAATGATACTTTTGATCCTTTATTATGAAAAAGAGATGAGTTAAAAGTGACTTTGTTAGAAAAAAGGTAATTATTATTAACATACGAGGGTTAACTGTGTGTGTGTGTATGTGTGTGTGTGTGTGTGTGTGTGTGTTTGTTCATAGACTTCTTCTGAGTTTGACACTTAAGCATTAGTTCTAAAACACAGAAAAAGTGTTTAACGTCAAAGAATAATCCTGCGGCTTGAATGTTAAAGGAAGAATCAGGATTATGTAGTGAGATGCTATTTCACAGACAGACACACACACACACACACACACACACACTGCAGAATTATGGTGCTTAAATCTCCAAATGAAAAAGTTTCTTCATATGTGACACTTAAATTAGAGTTTAAACCAAAGTGCAAGTGAAAATGGAGTGGAAGTGAATCGGTAGAATTCAGAACAAACATTAAAACTGTGAACACAGGAACAGGGCATGAAGGGATACAGAAATGCAGCACCCACTGAGACACAAGATAAAGATTGAGAAAAAAATAGGATTTTAAAAATATTTTTAGATGTGATGTTGTTCACTTTTATAAACGTCATCACTGATTTAGTGCACGACCTTTGCTTTTTTTTATAGTTATTCACAAGGGTGGCACGGTGGCGTAGTGTTTATCACATCTGCCTCACAGAAAGAAAGTCCTGGGTTCGATTCCAAACTCAGTTGTTTCTGTGTGGAGTTTGCATGTTCTCCCCATGCTTGTGTGGGTTTCCTCCGGGTACCCTGGTTTCTTCCCACAGAATAAAAAGTGGGTTAATTGCCTGTTTTAAATCACCAGCAGGTGTGAGTGTAAATGGTTGCATGGGTGTCGGCCCTGTGACTGCCTGGCGAGCAGGCCAGAGTGTACCTTGAGTCACAATAAACATTTCATACAAGAAAAGAAAAAAAGGAAAGAGACTAGACAGCAAAAAAGTGAAAAGACATTGTTTTTTTTATGGTAAAAGAAGGAATTAGGGTAAAAGTAAAGAAAACTGAGACAGGGAGGAATATAAAAGATAAAGGAAAAATCAAAGAAATTAGGGGTGTGAAAGAAAAGCAAAATAGAAAAGGAAGAGGAATTAAAAATAGTTAATACTGCAAGAAATAAAACAAACAACAACAAAAAAATTACCTCAAATAATTAAAAAATATATAAATAAAATAAAAGTGACAAAGAAAAAGATTAAATAAGGCAAAAGATGAGGGGAAAGAAAAGAAAATAAACAAAGTTTCAAGAAAGAATAAAAGTAATAGAGAAAGCAAAGAGTTAAATTGGGCAAAGAAAAGAGTAGAAAGTCAGTAAAGAGTAGAAAGAAAAAAGAATAGATGAAAAAATATCACTGGAAATATTGTTAAACTTTCGTTCAAATTTATAATGAGTGTAAATTTATATGGCGTCTCACTCACTTAATAGTGGTTTACAGTATTGGCAGAGAGTTGAGGTGCGGGTTGGCCAGCCGACCGGCTGGGGAACATCACCGTATTTATCTTTAGTCGTAGTGAAAATACTGAAATGTCTCAGCAGCACTTGGCTGAGCTGAGTAGAGTGACGCAGTGTTTTTATCAGCATGTTATTTTGAGACCTGTGTGTTCCTCACCACCTGTTCTCTCCTGAAGCTGAGTTTAACCTGCACTTCCTCTGAAACTCTGCTCTCAGAGGAGCAATTAAACACTCTGATCCTTCAAAAACACGCTGGAGATGCGTCTGCGCTCGGCAGATGGGACGCACACTACACAAGCACAGTTGGCTTTTGTCTTGGCCGATTATATGTTTCCAACAAATGCCACTCCGCAACTGCCAAGGATTAGAAACACAATTCACCAAAACAACCAAAGAAAGAGAGAATTTCTGATCTACACGCTGTAATCAGAACAATGTTGGCTTCGGTAAGATTGTTAGCAATCGGGAGTAATTCAATAAATAAATAGCATGCTAATATACCTTCAAAGATATTAAATAAGTTATTAACTTTATGAACATTTAACTTTAACATTTCAGTATGTTATTCTTTTTATTTTACCTCTGATTTCTTTTCATTTTAAATCTTTAAATTTATGAAACTAAAGTTTTACTTTGTGTGATATAAAAATTGCATTTACACTCACAACCTGTATAAGTAAATAACATTAAATTAAAACTTCCACCTCGAAAGCATGTACATAAACCACATGTTCATTTGCAAACTACAAAGAATATCTCCACTTTTATATTTATAGTTATAAATAATGTTTCCACCTAAATTCAAACCTGAAAATAAAATTTCTATCAAAAATCATATCAACGTATATATTACATTGCCGTTTACAAAGCTATCTATAAATAACCTTTCCATCTAAAATTCATATATTTATAATAACATTTTCATATTGGATTCATATCTATGGATATTATTCCTTCATTTTCTGAAGTGCTTAGTCCTAATTAGGGAGGATGGTGCCCATTTCAGCCGACTCCGGGCGAGGGCAGAGTACACCCTGGATGGTTCGGCAGGTCATCGCGGAGCAGAAACACGCTGACAGCTGTGCAGCACTTCTTTACGAAACTCAGCAGTTTTTTCTTTTACATGATCTTCACGGACAGTGAGAGACACGGCCGGCCTTTGATAACCCAATCAGCTGCACTGAGGGGACAGCAGTGACAACCTGGTGATAGTGAGGCTTGAACACATGTCCTTGAGATCAATAATCCAGCACCTTACCACTAGCCCAGCCCTGGCCAATAAAAAGATATTATTTCTGCTAAAAATGATAATTTCATGCATGTATGTACACACATAACCAACCTGCATAGAAAATGGTAGCTGTAAGTAATTGAAATTTCATGACATTAAAAACCTGGGATGGCACCTGGTTCTTAGTGGCTCAATTATATAGATGAATAACAATTTCACCTAAAGCATGTCAATAACTAATATTTCCACCTAAATCACATCTGTGAATAACATTTCCTCTAAACTTATATCAATAAATAGCATTTCCACCTTAAAAGTATGTCTATCAATAACGCTTTCATCTAAAATCATCTCAGTAAATAAAATTTCCATGTAAACCACATTTATAATCACGAATTCTATTTCTGTGATATTCTCACATGCACATCATATTAAAAAATAACATTTATAGTCAAAAACATATTTATGAATCACATCGCCCTTTAAACATTACATCTCAATAACTATTTCCACATAAAACTCACACATATAAATTACATTTCTAGCATCATAAAATCATATATATTAATCACCTTTCCTCCAGAATATCATAAATGAATTATATTTGTTCTTAAAAATGGGCACCAGCACACTTCTCCTCCATTCCTCCGGCATCTGCTCACTTTCTAAGACCTTGTTGAATATTCTTGTCAGAAAATCTACTGCTACCTCCCCTAGACACTTCCATACCTCAACAGGTATGTCATCAGGGCCAACTGCGTTTCCACTCTTCATCCTCTTCAATGCCCTCCTCACTTCTCCCTTACTAATCTTTGCTACTTCCTGGTCCTCAACGGTCACCTCTTCTACTCTTTTTTCTCTCTCATTTTCCTCATTCATCAGCTCTTCAAAGTACTCTTTCCATCTTCCCAGCACACTTCTGTCATCAGTCAATACATTTCCCTCTCTGTCTTTTATCACTCGAACTTGCTGCACGTCTTTCCCATCTCTATTTCTCTGCTGTGCTAACCTGTATAAATCATTTTCTCCCTCCTTACTGTCCAACCTATCATACAAGTCATCATACGCTCTCTGTTTGGCCTTTGACACTGCTACCTTCACCTTATGCTGTCTCCCTGTACTCCTGTTTACTCTCTTCGGTCCTTTCTGTGTCCCACTTCTTCGTAGCTAACCTCTTCCTTTGTACACACTCCTGCACTTCCTCATTCCACCACCAAGTTTCCTTATCTACTTTCCTTCCAGAGGACACACCAAGTACTCTCCTACCGGTCTCCCTGATCACATTGGCTGTGGTTGTCCAGTCATCTGGAAGCACTTCCTGACCACTCAAAGCCTGTTTCAACTCCTCCTTGAAGACAACACGACACTCTTCCTTTTTCAGCTTCCACCACTTTGTCTTCTGCTCTGCCTTTGCCTTCTTCACCTTTCTCACCATCAGAGTCATCCTGCACACCACCATCCTATGCTGTTTGGCAACACTCTAACCCACTACTACTTTGCAGTCACTGACTTCCTTCAAATTACATCGCCTACACAAGATGTAGTCTACCTGTGTGCTCTTACCTCCGCTTTCATAAGTCACCCTATGCTCCTGTTTCTTCTTGAAGAAACTATTCACAACAGCCATTTCCATCCTTTTTGCAAAATCGATCAACATCTGTCCTTCTGTGTTCCTGTGCTGGATACCAAACCTGCCCATCACTTCCTCGTCCCCTCTGTTGCCTGCACCAACATGTCCATTGAAGTCTGCCCCAATGACCACTCTTTCACCTCTGGGGGTACGCTGCATCACTTCATCTAACTCACTCCAGAATCTCTCCTTTTCTTCTAGCTTACATCCTGCCTGTGGGGCATAAGCATTAACAACATTGACCATCACACCTTCAATTTCTAACTTGAGACTCATCACCCTGTCTGACACTCTTTTCACTTCTAGAACATTCCTGACAAACTCCTCCTTCAAGATGACTCCTACTCCCTTTCTCTTCCCATCCACACCGTGATAAAACAGCTTAAACCCTGCTCCTAAGCTTTTAGCTTTGCTACCTTTCCACCTGGTCTCCTGAACACACAGTATGTCCACCTTCCTCCTCTGCATCATGTCAGCCAGCTCTCTACCTTTTCTTTGCATAGTTCCAACATTAAAAGTCCCTACTCTTAGTCCTAGGCTCACGCATTTCCTCTTCTCTCTCTGCCTACGGACACGCCTCCCGCCTCTCCTTCTTCGATGTCTTCGACCAACAGTAGTCCAATTTCCATCAGCACCCTGTTGGTTGACAGCACTGATGGCAGTCGGATAAATGTTTGACCATTTGCATTTTTAATGTGGCAAAAGTTTTACGCCGGATGCCCTTCCTGTCACAACCCTCTGCATTTCTCCGGGCTTGGGACCGGCATAAGGGGGAGAGACACTGGTTAGCAACCCCCCCCCCCCCCGCCCCCCGCCTCATGGCTGCATTAGCTGCACAAAGAAACTGCTGGCTAAATTTTTTTTGGAGTGGCCTCCATGAAATAAAAATCAAAAGGTTGCACAGTCTTGCTAGAGCTGCAACAAATCAGTTATTTCGGTTGATTTCAATAGACGTGTTGGACCCAAATATGAGGCCAAAGGCAATGGGGCCACTAGGATTTAACTGATTACATCTTCATCATGAAATAGGTTGATGTGCAAGAGTTATGATTGGTGAGGAATACAAAATTTGATTGAATGATCTTAAATATGTCAGTCAGAACTGGAGATGAAAGAGGACACAACCATATTGAGTATCAAGATCATCTAAGGCTTAAAAAATGATGTTTGGTGAGAGGTGAGGAACAAGCACTGGTGTGATATGTTCCTTTGTTTCTACAGAACTTCTGGCTAAAAATTCTAGCTGTTGCAGGTTGTACTAGCTGAAGGCAGAGCAGATTGGTTCAAACCCATCAAAGAAGGAACACGAACTCAGATTCATTAAGAGGAAAATCCTCCCTATGAGTGTCTCAGTGTATTGTTTTGGAAATTTGCAATGACTTAGCTTTGGACTTTCTTACCATGGGTGTGTGTTCAGAGAGAGAGAGAGAGCAAGAGAGAGAGAGAGAGAGAGAGAGAGAGAGAGAGAGAGAGAGAGAGAGAGAGAGAGATGGTTCTCTCTACAAGGGTCGTGATTCATCAGATTTGCTCCATCTGCACTGAAAGGAATCATAAATCTGGACTATATAGCAGAAATAAGTGTGCTCTACACACACACACACACACACACACACACACACACACACACACACACACACACACACACACAGTGCTGTAAAACACCCACTTCACAAGCTATTACATCACTAAAAACACACAGATATAAAAATGAGAGAGCAGATAGAAAAATAGGATCACACACAGTTACTCAGGATGGACAGATATTAAGTGGAGTTAAAGAACAAATGATGAAGAGAATAAAAGTGAGTTTAAATTGGATAAACCATTTTGATTGGCCAGTCACAGACTTGATTATGTGACATCACTAGAATTTTATTTATTTAAGTGTTTTACTTCATTTCCTTCATTACTTCATAATATCTGCAGAAGACTGTTCATTGCTGACAAGACTCAAGGATTGGATGGGGTGAACTCCAGCTGGCATGCAGTCCTCAAGACTGTGTGACAATAGAGCGAAGTTGCTTTTGGTTTTGCTTTGGGTTTTCAGTACTGTAAATGATTGCCTCTGGATTTAAGCTGTCCATAGTGATCACACGCTCATAAAGGCTGAGAACACACGGTCGGAGTAGTGGGTCGCCACACACATCTGAGGCGCCTGGAGAGCAGTTGGGGGCTTAGATGCCTTGCTCAAGGGCACTTCAGCCACCTTACCCAACACTGCTTCTTTAACCTTCAGGTTACTGCTGTTCTCGATAATAAATGAATCATTGGGACTGACACAGACACAAACTATCATTCACACCTGTGGGGGCTCCTGAGGGCATCGTTTACCTAATGTACATATCTGTGGACTGTGCAAGGAAATTTACTGTGAAGAACAATCACCCTCACATTCCACACAGAAAGACCATTCAAAGGGTTCAATCACAAAATTTCAAGGAATTTCATTAAGATAACGCTTTATAAATCTCACAATGGAGAATTTTACTGTTACAGGCTCTTGAAGTACCGTATTATATAGTATTATTTACAAACTATTTCTACATCATAAAATTACAAAACTATTATTAGTCTGCAATGATGATTTTTTTATGTTCAAGAATCTCACCTAGTATTTGATCCATTGTGCTTTAAGTACTGACATTTGAACTATGACTCACGGATGTCACCCACTCGCGATGTCTCGAGTCTAACTGAAAAAAGCTCGGGAAAAGATGACGTAACACCATTCTCCACTTCAACAGGAAACGTACCGCTTTTGTCACAGTCGTTCCCCAGATATCTGTAATGATATATATTAAATTGTGAGGCTCTTAATTCCTGTGTGACGAATTTGTCAGTGCTGGGTGTAAATGTATATATATATATATATATATATATATATTCATATTCTTCATTTCGGCTTTTTCCCTTTCTCGGGAGTCACCACAGTGAATCATCTGATTCGCACATTTGATTTGGCATAGGTTTTTACGTCAGATGCCCTTCCGGTCACAACTGTTTTAGCAAGAGACAGAAACACGCTGATGGCTTTGTAGCCTACTTCTTACGAAAGTCAGCAATGATTCTTTAACATGCCTCTCACCATAGACAGTGAGAGACATGGCCCGACTTTGATAACCCAGTTAGCTGCACTGGGGGGACAGTGACAACCTTGTGGGGACTCGAACCCCCAACCTTAGGATCAGCGATCATGCGCCCTATCCATTAGACCACCACTGCCCCTAATATATATATATATATATATATATATATATATGTATATATATATATATATATATATATATATATATATATATATATATATATATATATATAGAGAGAGAGAGAGAGAGAGAGAGAGAGAGAGAGAGAGAGGAGGATTTTCTGAGTAGATCCTTCTGTAGGAGAGTGCTCAATACTTTTTGGTAGAGCAAATAACAAAAATAAAAGGACAGGACAAAGACTTTCTATTGAAACTCCATTTATCACTACAGATCTGTTTCGAGGGGTGGTGAAACCATCCTCTCTCTTCAGGTGATTATAGAAGAATGATTACAAAGTGCTGGGGGCACTATGTCGATGAACATGGCGTCCTCTAGATGGGGTGGTGTTCATTATGTATTCGGGGGCGGGTTCTTTTAAATATTGGTATCGATACATGCATATATGTGTATACATTATTTTTCCTCATGCCCGTGGACTCATATATGTACACACACACACACACACACATATATATATATATATATACACAAAAGGACAGGACAAAGACTTTCTATTGAAACTCCATTTATCACTACAGATCTGTTTCGAGGGGTGGTGAAACCATCCTCTCTCTTCAGGTGATTATAGAAGAATTATATACATCCTATGGTACAACCCGCCCTTTAGCAAAAACACCAGCACCAACATCGGACACAGATTCCTCACACTAATAGACAAGCACTTCACCAAGGACCACAAACTCCGGAAAATTTTCAACCGCAACACCCTCAAGATCAGTTACAGCTGCATGAACAGCACTAAACAAATAATAGACAATCACAAAAGCGCACTCTGGCTTTGCATGACAATGCCGACGACACTAACTCACCAAACAAAAGAACGCAATGCAACTGCCAACAGAAAAACACCTGCCCACTCAACGGGAACTGTCTACAATCATCAGTCATCTACCAGGCCACCGTCACACGGACAGACAATAATACAACAGAAACATACATCGGACTCACAGGGAACACTTTTAAAACCAGATACAGGAACCACATCGCATCCTTCCGCAACGAAAAAAGTAGAAACTCCACCGAACTCAGCAAGCACATCTGGACACTCAAAGACACGAACATTGATCACCAGATCTCATGGAGAATTTTATCATCACACCCGACATACAACAGCTCAAACAAAAGATGCAATTTATGCCTCAGGGAGAAGTTCCTCATTATATACAGACCCGAACTCTCTTCATTAAATAAAAGAAACGAACTCGTAACTTCATGCCGACACAGGAAAAAAATCATTATTATGCAACACACCCCCTTCAGTACACTAAGTATTTGATTGTATCAATCTGTATCTAAACATTATGTATACTTGTGTATGTGTGTGTATGTGCTTACATATATATGTAGATATGTGTATGTATGTGTACTGTATATATATGTATATATATATATATATATATATATATATATATAGATATATATATAGATAATATATATATAGATATATGTGTATGTGTATGTATATACATGTATATGTGTGTATGTAAGTGTGTATGTGTGGATACCTATGTGTATATACATATATATATATATATATATATATATATATATATATATATATATATATATATATATATATATATATATATATATATATATATATATATTTATATATATATATATGTGTGTGTGTACATATATGAGTCCACGGGAATGAGAAAAATAATGTATGCACATATATGCATGTATCGATAGTATCGATACCAATATTTAAAAGAACCCGCCCCCGAATACAGAATGAACACCACCCCATCTAGAGGACGCCATGGTCATCGACATAGTACCGCCCCCAGCACTTTGTAATCATTCCTCTATCATCACCTGAAGAGAGAGGATGGTTTCACCACCCCCCGAAACAGATCTGTAGTGATAAATGGAGTTTCAATAGAAAGTCTTTGTCCTGTCCTTTTATTTTTGTTATTTATATATATATATATATATATATATATATATATATATATATATATATATATATATATATATATATATATATAATGCAGTCGTGAGGAGGGGCACAAACAAGTGCCTGCTCTCACGCCGGTCCCAGGCTCGGATAAATGCAGAGGGTTGCGACAGGAATCCGGGGTAAAACTTTTGCCAGAATACAAAATGCAAACCGTAAAGACAAATTTCATACTGGATCGGTCGAAGCCCAAGTTAACAATGACAGCCATCAGTGCTGTTAACCAAAAGAATGCTGGTGGAAATTGGACTACTGTTGGTCGAAGACGTCAAAGAAGGAGAGAATGAGTTTAGGACTGAGAGTAGGGACTTTTAATGTTGGAACTATGACAGGAAAATGTAGAGAGCTGGCTGACATGATGCAGAGGAGGAAGGTGGACATACTTTGTGTTCAGGAGACCAGGTGGAAAGGTAGAAAGGCTAGAAGCTTAGGAGCAGGGTTTAAGCTGTTTTATCATGGTGTGGATGGGAAGAGAAATGGAGTAGGCATCATCTTGAAGGAAGGGATGGTCAGGAATGTTCTAGAAGTGAAAAGAGTGTCAGACAGAGTGATGAGTCTCGAGTTAGAAATTGAAGGTGTGATGTTCAGTGTTGTTAGTGCTTATGCCCAACAGGCAGGATGTGAGTGAGAAGAGAAGGAGAGATTCTGGAGTGAGTTAGATGAAGTGATGCAGAATACTCCCAGAGGTGAAAGAGTGGTCATTGGTGCAGACTTCAATGGACATATTGGTGCAGGCAACAGAGAGGACGAGGAAGTGATGGGCAGGTTTGATATCCAGGACAGGAACTCAGAAGGACAGATGTTGATAGATTTTGCAAAAAGGATGAAAATGGCTGTGGTGAATACTTTCTTCTAGAAGAGAGAAGAGCATAGGGTGACTTATAAAAGCGGAGGTAGGACCACACAGGTAGACTACATCTTGTGTTGGCGATGTACTTTGAAGGAAGTCAGTGACTGCAAAGTAGTAGTGGGTGAGAGTGTAGTCTACCTGTGTGTTCGACCAACAGTAGTCCAATTTCCATCAGCACCCTGTTGGTTGACGGCACTGATGGCGGTCGTTGTTAACCCGGGCCTCGACCGATCCGGTATGTCATTCTTTCTTGTGATTCGCATAGTTTATTTGGCATTTGTTTTACGCCAGATGTCCTTCCTGACGCAACCCTCTGCATTTTTCCGGGCTTGGGACCGGTGTGAGGGAGAGACACTGGTTTGTGCCCCACCCCTCACAGCTGCATTAGACTAAAAAAAGCCTGATGACTGAAAACAGGGAAATGGCCTTATTCTTATTCTGGTTGCTATGGATACATCACATGGCACCTTGGACAGACTGAACAAAACTACATTTTCCATCAGTCTCTGCACTCAGTCATATGTCCTCACTGCTGTACACTGAATGTTTTTCCATTGATAGATTAATTTGCATGTACATCCATCTCCTTCAAATCCACAACAGACACATTCTAAGTTTTAAAGAAACTATTATTTATTTATTTATTTATTATATGGCAGTAAAATGTGGACTTCAGTCCTGACCCAGCAGGAAGACGTAGGGGTAAGTGGTGAGAGTTGAAGTTTGATGCAGCTAATGCTGTACAATTTTGCAGATTTATGCTGTCCTCTCCTGAAGAGCCCATTTTATTCAATAAGTCTAATCTCCCCGGCAAAAGGATACTCTTCTTTTTTTCTAAAATAATTATACGAAAGCCGTTTGCTGAGCATGTTGAGCGATTCATTACTAAAATTGATTTATTTTTGTCCCAAAGGAATCCTCGAGTCTCTAGTTTCCATTCAGATGTGATGCACACAGTCAGAGAGCAAATACATAAATATTGAACCGAATATTAATGGATTCATTACAGCGGTGAATTCACAGGATCCATTAGAGCAGAGACCTGCTCACCAGAGACACCATGTACTCCCATTACACCCTCAGCACTACACGAGGCTTTTACTCAGACTGTAGGGTGCTACTGATTCATGATAGAGTTGAAGGGCAGGCATTGTTTCTTCTACTGTGATTTCAGGCTCTCAATTAAAGACGAGGCTGTAGGGTGACCAATCTCTGATAAATATTAAAAAATATATATATTAGCATGTACTAAAAGGGAATGGCATGATGTGATTGGTCCATTACCTCGGGATCATAAATAATTATTCCTAGTGGCTAACACTTCACTGGAAATGGTAGGCACACACTTCAGGCTTGTGTCTACTGAGGCTAAAATCCTAGAAATTTAACAAAATCCCATCTGATAAAACACAAACCTCATTTAAACTGTGAATGGCTTTGAAAACAATATCAGCATCATTAAACTGCTTCACCCCAAATAAAAGTTGTCCAAGCAGAATAATGCAGGAATGTCAAGCACAGACTGGTTTAAACGGAGTTAAAATCCCAGTGACGGGTGAAAAACCTTGTGAGTGTGACATGGAACAACTCAGTGCTGCTTCAACGCCAAAGAATGAACCTCTGGAGCAGATGATTTACCTCAAAGACATTCGGTTCCAAAATTAGAATATGAATCAGAAAAAAAAAGCTGTCAATTAACTCTTTAATTTAATTAACTGTTAATTTACTTAACTGTTAATTTACTTATCTGTTTTAAGTGATGGTGAAGTTTTTGTACCAGACAACAGAAGTAAACTTTTCCCCTCGACTCGCCAGCATTTTAAATCTGATTAACTCAAGTATCTCATCTTCCACTATAGTGCTGAAGAAATGGAAAAAATAAAGCTTTTTTGCAAAAGCACCTGTGCAGTATATACTGAAACAATGATGCACTTGAGGCTCAGGGAATGTTGATAAAATTAGTAATCAACAGCCACCTTGCTAATGGTGCATAATGTCACACTTTTTTTCACACATTCATAAACTCACTCACTCACTCACTCACTCATTCACTCACTCAATCACTCACACACTTTATCTATCAAACCTTTACTCAATCACTCACTATCTGACTCACTCACACACAAATTCATACACTCACTCACTCACACACACACACACACACACACACACACACACACACACACAAATTCATACACTCTCTCACTCTCTCACTCACTCACTCACTCTCACACTCACTCACTCACTTACTCACTCACTCATTCACTCAGTCACTCAGTCACACATGAATACATTTACTGACTCACTCTCTCAATCACCCACACGCTCACACACACACACACACACACACACACACACACAAACACTAACTCACCCACACATTCACTCACTCACTCACTCAATCAATCACTACCAAACTCACCCACTAACTCCAGACTCAATCACACATCCGCTCACTCTTTTAATCAGTCACAGAATAATACAATCACTTACTCACTCATTTACTCACAAACACATTCATGCACTCGCTCACTCACTCACTCCACACTCATTCATTCACACATTCACTCACGCACTTACTCAGCCCCACATTCATACAATCACTCACTCCCTCACTCAACAAATTAACTCACACACATGCACACACACAGATTCACTCACACAGTCAGCCATGCACTCACTCAGTCACTCACTCAGTCACACATTCATACACTCATTCACTAACTCCACAGTCACTCACTAATTCGATCAATCACTCACACACTCACTTAGTCAGTCACATATTAACTTAATCACTCACTCACTCAGTCGCACATTCATACTTTCTTTCACTCACTCACTCACTCACTCACTCACTCACTCAACACTCACTCACTCACTCCCTCATGCACTTAGTCTCAAATTAAAACAATCACTCACTCACTCAAACACACACATTTACTCATTAAAACTCTCACTCACTCAGTCACACAGTTACATGCTCACACATTCACACACTCACTCACTCACTCACTCACTCACACACATACTAGCTCACTCAATCACTCACACACTCACTCACTCAGTCACTCAAACACTTTCACACTGTCTCACTCACTCACTCTGACACTCACTCACTCACTCACTGACTTATTCATGTACTCATTCACTGAGACACTCACTCACCCACATGTTCACTTAATCAGGCACACACTCACTCACTCAATCATTCACACATTCATACAATCATTCACTCAGTCACTCACACACTCACATACTCACTCAGTCACACGCTCACACATTCAGTCTCTCACTCACACATTCACTCACTCAACACTCATTCACTCAATCACTCACACCTTCACTCAATCACTCACTCACTCAGTTACACATTCATACACTCACTCACTCACACTCATTCAGTCACACACTCAGTCACACGGTCACACACTCAATCACTGACCTACTCACTCACTCAATCACTCACACCTTCACTCAATCACTCACTCACTCAGTCACACAATAATTCAGTCACTCACTAAGTTACACATTGATACATTCAGTGACTCACTCAGAACCACATTCATAAACTCAGTCATTTACACACTCACTGACACACACACACACACACATACACAGACACACATTCACTTACTCACTCACTCACCCACTCAGTCACTCACTAAGTCACTCACACCTTCACTCAATCACTCATTCACACACTCACTCAATCACTCACACAATCAGTCATTTTCCCATTTGCTCACTCACTCACTCACTCACTCACTCACTCACTCACTCACTCACTCACTCACTCACACACTGTGTTGGGAGTCTAACAAGCCAATAAGACCCGATAGGCCTTCTTTTTCAGCTGGACAAGCCCCTTCACTGCAAATGTCCACCACTATGTTCGGGGGTTACCACCACGGCATGCACCGATGATCTTCCAGCCACAGTTATGGGCTGCTGCATCAACAATGGAGGCACAAAACATGGCACATTCAGATTCTATGTCACCCACCTTCTTCAAGGCGTGGTTGTAGCTCTGCCGGAGATGGGAGTTAAAGGCCCCTCTGACAGGAGACTCTGTCAAATGTTCCCAGTACACCCTAACTACCCCTGCCTTCGGAGCCAGATCACCAACAGGTGGCGATTGATTGACAGCTCAGCTCCCCACTTCACCCAAGTGTCTTTAACATGCAGCTGCAAGTCCGGTGACATGACTACAGACTCAATCATCGAACTGTGACCTAGGGTGTCCTATTGCCAAGTGCACTTATGAACACCCTTATGTTTGAACATGGTGTTCGTGATGGACGAACTATGATGAGCACAGAAGTCCAAGAATGAAACAAACTTCAGGTTCAGACTGGAGAGACCGTACCTACTAATCACACCTTTCCAGGTCACATTATTGTTGCTCACGTGGGTGTTGAAGTCTCCCAAGACAACTAGTGAGTCTCCCAGGAAGCGTTCTCCAAAACATCTCCAAAGACTCCAAGAAGGGTGGCTATTCTGATCTGTCATCTGGTGCCTGAGCACAAACAACAGTTAGGACCTGTCCCCCCACCTGAAGGCAGAGGGTACCTATGCTTTTGTTTTCCGGGGAGAATTCCAATGTGTGGGCACCGAGACAGGGGCAACAAGGATGCCCACAGCAGCTCGCAGCCTCTCCCCATGAGCAACTCCAGAATGGAATAAGGTCCAGCCCGTCTCGAGATGGGTGCTTCCAAAGCCCAAACTATGTATTGAGGTATCTCTCCACCTCACGTACCGGCTCAAGCTCTTTCCCCACCAGAGAGGTCACATTCCATGTCCCAAGAGTCCCAGTGGCCGAGGATTGGTCCAACACAGGGGTCGGGAACCAATGGCTCGTGAATCTTAGGCTCAACAATCCAGAGCAATGGAGAGTGTGGAAAAGAGGTGAAGAAACGTGTGCAGGCAGGCTGGAATGGTTGGAGAAAAGTGTCCGGTGTGATGTGCGATAGGAGAGTGTCAGCAAGAATGAAGGGAAAAGTGTACAAGACGGTGGTGAGGCCAGCGATGTTGTATGGATTAGAAACAGTGGCGCTGAGGAAAAGGCAGGAGGCAGAGCTGGAGGTAGCGGAGATGAAAATGTTGAGGTTCTCTCTGGGAGTAACGAGGATGGATAGGATCAGAAATGAGTATATCAGAGGGACAGCCCACGTAAGATGTTTTGGAGACAAAGTCAGAGAGGCTAGATTGAGATGGTTTGGACATGTACAGAGGAGGGATAGTGAGTATATTGGCAGTAGGATGCTGAGGTTGGAACTACCAGGCAGAAGGCCTCGAGGAAGACCAAAGAAGAGATTTATGGATGTGGTGAAGGAAGACATGAAGGTCGTTGGAGTCAGAAAAGAAGATGCGGAGGACAGGGTGAGGTGGAGGAGGATGATTTGCTGTGGCGACCCCTGAAGGGAGCAGCCGAAAGTAAAAGAAGAAGAAGAAGAGAGGTGGTGTAAATAAATCAGGTTCATGGAAATTGGATGTACAAGATGTGTGAACGTAAGCATGCAATACAATGTCAATAGTCAGGTGACTGAGATGATGAATGGGTTGCTGGGATTTGGAGTGCAATTTGTGTATCCTACAAGATCAGGCTGACTGTTTGGTGGTCAGGTTAGAGTTAAGTATAATACTGTATTTAGGGATTGTGGTCATGGCTCAGTGTGGTCATTATTACAATTAGTAGTTATATTGTTAATAAGTTTAAAAAGTATATTTTATAAATTAAACTAAAGTTACTATAAAAACATTCATAAAACAAAATGTTAAGCATCTAATAAAAACAATGATAAATTGAAACATTTAGACAGATATTATTATGATTTCTTTTTTTGTTTGTTTGTTTATTTGTTTCAGTATGGTGATATAAACTGAAATTCATAAACAGATAAACTGTAATGTATGAGGTTTCTCCGTGCTTGGGTGGGAGATATTACAGATAACTGTGTTAAAATATAAAAGTTTATGAAGCCGAGATTTGGAGTGGAGTGTATATTGATCTTGATTTGCTTTCTGTATAATGTAAAGTTTAAAGCGTAGTTTCAAGGTGGGTTCTGGCACAGTACTCTAATTGAACATGCGGAAAGCTTGCACTTATTGATCTCTCTCTGAAAGTCTATAAAAAGAGTTTTAGGAGAAATTAGCTGCCTTCATCGGGTGCTCATGAAGATCACAACATAAAAGTGCAAAAATTTATACAGACTTTAAATGATGTCTAGTGTCGCATCCAGGAGGAGTTGCATTCCTGGTCGCTTCACGCTATGGAAACCGGAAGCACCGGCCTGATGAGCCACTATGGCTTGGGTGTAAAAAGCCCAGCAGACTTTACTTTTTTTTTTTTTTTACCTACCACACACACACACACACACACACACATATATATGTATATATATATATATATATATATTTTAACAATGATAAACATGAGCCGGCCTTCATTCATCCAGTTAGCTGGACTGATGGGGCAGCAGTGGAGCTCGATCTCCCAACCTTTGGATCGATAATCCAGCAGCTTACCACCAGGCCACTACTGCCACTACACACCCATGCCTGATCCAATTTCTGAAAAGAAATGGGTCTGATAAATCAGTAATATGTTTCACCTTTACATTCAGGTGTTCACACAACTCTTGAAGAATTGAGAGGAGCATAGGGGGTCAGACTAATCTTGATTATAGAATTTTCCAGCTTTCCATGCCAAAGGCTTTGAGCCCTATTAAAGCTGTGTATGACCCCGTGTTTTACTCTTTATTCTTTTCTTTAATCTATTGCAAGATGAAAATCATATTTGCAGTTCCTCAGTTTATTTGGTAGCCACACTTGCTTTCTGGTAGTTTATCCTCAGCAACAGTTGTAATCAGTCTGTCTCTTGCAAATATCTTCCCCACAATGGACAGCAATTTGATGCTTCTGTAGCTTGAGCAGTCATATTTCTCTCCCTTGTTGTGGATGGAGAGACTATTAAAACATTACAAAAATGCATACAATGCATCATTCCAAGCATGATAAAAAAAGACTTGTGAGGAAAACAAGAAGAATATTGCCTCCAATTATGTAACCTCTGCTGGAACCTGTCAACTCCAGGGACTTTGCACTGTCAATTTCAACTTTGCAATGGGTTATTTCCCTTTTTCTAAAGTGACAGGGTTGTTAACTTCAATCCTGACTGAATGTTTTTTGGATTTCCTGATTTCCTCTTTTTGTGCTTGGAACTTATCACCAAAGAGGTTTCCATTGTTCTTTGCCCAATGCTGGAGGATAGATTCCTTGTTGGTGAGAAGGCAAAGACCATCTGAAGAGTGCAGAGGTGCTGGCACCTGGTTGGTGGGTCCATGCATTGTGTTCAATGATTCATAGGCTGTTCCTAGTGCTTGCAAATATTTGGCCTGTTCTGCCAGATCTACACATCACCTGGTATGCATTTCTCTTGGTCTGAGCAATGCTACTTTTGACTCTGTTTGCTACTTTGCTTCGTATTGATCTGCTTTAGGAAGAACTATTTTGAAACTAGCGCACTCCCTTTGTAGGAGACTTAAAATGTCATTTTCATCAAGCCAGTCTCTGTTCTTTCTACTTACATAATCTACAAATAATCATCAGTAAACTCATGAAGAATAATTTTCAGCCAATGCCGCTGTGTCTCTGGGTCAAGGGTTTCCTCTATTGAATGTTGGTTATAAAGGTACTCCTCTAGTTTACTTTGAAATGCCTCCTTCAGTCCTTGCAACTTGTCAACTTGCAATTTCACCACTTGAGACCCAATTTCATGGCTGATGGTTCAAAATCTAGGCTATTTTTAGCTCTGATCACCCTTTGGTTGGAGCAACAGTCTATATTAGGCATGACACACATCCTGCATGTCCTTCTGATGGATTAAGATATAATCCAACAGGTGCCAGTGTTTGGAACATGGGTGGTGCCATGTCAATTAGAAGTGTGCTTTCTGTTGGAAAACATTAAACATTGTAAAAGATAAAAGCTTACGGTGACGATACCTCTCACACAGCTTAGAAGTATGTTATCATAACAATTTCACACCTCATGTCATTCCAGTACTCAAGGCCATACAGTGCATTTGTTATTCATGATGAGAACCTTGCCTGTCTCATTGACTTCTCCAATGGGTTTATCAGCTCAGTCTAAAATCATAATTTGGGGGGCATTGATACTAATAATGGTTGAAAAATACCATCATATACTGTATTGACAAACAGAGAGAGGAGGTGGTCAGAATGACGAACTGGGATGTTTGGAAGCTTCCTTACAAAATATTTTCAATCATACTTTTTATACCTGAGAGTCTGTATTCATCCTTAACCTTAACAAACGGATAAAGACTGTGACCTACTATCAGTGATCCTTCTGCAAATCATACTTTATCGATGGCTGCTATGTCAATGTCCCTTCTGGCTAGTTCCTTAGCCACGAGTGCTGTATATTTCTCTTCTGTCATCAGAATCTTGTAGTGTGCAGACTTTCCTTTCATTCCTTTCAGCAAAGCTGTTAGCTTGAATCTTTCTACTTTCTTATTTCTTGAATGAGGTGGCCATTGACTGCAGCAAGCAGACAAGATAAGATGAGACAAGCAATGTCCTTAGATCCCTCTTCTTTTGGAGCAATCAGCATCTTCCATTGATGGGACTGCTTGGCCAGTCAGGGTGTTGCAAGATTTTGCTGTTTTGTCAGGTCATATTTCTGAGCTGAGACTGCTGAGACTTCTTCTTCTTCTTTTCCTTTTGGCTATTCCAGGAAGGGGTCGCCACAGAAAATGATCTGCCTCCATCTCAGCATGTCCTCTGCATCTTCTTCTCTTACGCCAACAACCTTCATGTCCTCCTTCACCACATCCATACATCTCTTCTTTGGTCTTCCTCAAAGCCTTCTGCCTGGCAGTTCAATCCTCAGCATCCTACTATCAATATATTCACAATCCTCCTCTGTACATGTCCAAACCATCTCAATCTAGCCTCTCTGACTTTGTCTCCAAAACATCTTACATGGGCTGTCCCTCTGATGTACACATTACTGATCCTATCCATCCTTGTCACTCCCAGAGAGAACTTCAACATTTTCATCCCTGCTACCCCCAGCTCTGCCTCCTGTCTTTTCCTCAGCGCCACTGTTTCAAAACCAGACAACATCGCTGGCCTCATCACCGCCTTTACACTTTACCTTTCATTCTTGCTGATACTCTCCTATCGCACATCACACCGGACACTTTTCTCCAACCATTTCAACCTACCTGCACATGCTTCTTCACCTCTTTTCCACACTCTCAATTGATCAGGATTGTTGAGCCTAAGTACTTAAAATCCTCCACCTTCCTCATCCCTGCTCCCTGTAATCTCACAGTTCCTCTTGGGTCCTTCTCATTCACTCACATGTATTCTGACTTACTGAGGTTAACCTTCATTTCTCTCCTTTCCAGGGCATACCTCCACCTCTCTAGATTTTCCTCAACTTGTTCTCTGCACTCACTATAGATCACAATGTCATCTGAAAACATAATATTCCATGGAGATTCTTGTCCAACCTCATCGATCATACGGTCCATCACCATAGCAAACAAGAAGGGGCACAGAGCTGACCTTTGATGTTCTTGTCAGAAAATCTACTGCTACCTCTCCTAGACACTTCCATACCTCCACAGGTATATCATCAGGACCAACTGCCTTTCCATCCTCTTCAGTGCCCTCCTCACTTCACCCTTACTAATCTTTGCTACTTCCCACTCCTCAACAGTCACCTCTTCTACTCTTTTTTTCTCTCTCATTTTCCTCATTCATCAGCTCTTTAAAGTACTCTTTCCATGTTCCCAGTACATTTCTGTCATCAGTCAATACATTTCCCTCTCTGTCCTTTATTACTCTAACCTCCTGTACGTCCTTCCCATCTCTATCTCTCTGCTGTGCCAACCTGTTCCAGTAATTTTCTCCCTCCTTACTGTCCAGCTTAGCATACAAGTCATCATACACCTTCTGTTTGGCATTTGACACTGCTACTTTCACCTTACGCTGTGTCTCCCTGTACTCCTGGTTACTCTCTTCTGTCATCTCAATGTCCCACTTCTTCTTAGCTTACCTCTTTCTTTGTACACACTCCTGCACTTCCTCATTCCACCACCAAGTCTCCTTATCTACTTTCCTTCCAGAGGACACATCAATACTCTCCTACCTTTCTCACTGATCACATTTGCTGTGGTTGTCCAGTCATCTAGACGCAATTCCTGACCACCCAAAGCCTGTTTCAACTGCTCCTTGAAGACAACACGACACTCTTCCTTTTTCAGCTTCGACCACTTTGGATTCTTCCCTGCCTTTGCCTTCTTCACCTTCTTCACCATCAGCGTCTTCCTGCACACCACCATCCTATGCTGTTTGGCAACAATATCACCCATTACTACTTTGCAGTCACTGATTTCCTTCAAACTCCATTGTCTACACAAGATGTAGTCTACCTGTGTGCTCCTACCTCCATTTCTATAAGTCACCCTATGCTCCTGTCTCTTCTGGAAGAAAGTATTCACCATAGCCATTTCCATCCTTTTTGCAAAATCTACCAACATCTGTCCTTCTGTGTTCCTGTCCTGGATATGAAACCTGCCCATCACTTCCTCGTCCCCTCTGTTGCCTGCATCAACATGTCCATTGAAGGCTGCCCCAATGACCACTCTTTCACCTCTGGGGGTACGCTGCATCACTTCATCTAACTCACTCCAGAATCTCGCCTTCTCTTCTAGTTTACATCATGCCTGTGGGGCATAAGCACTAACAACATTGAACATCACACCTTCAATTAACTTTTCCAGCCTCTTATTGCTACCTGTCCCAACGTTTTTGAAATTTGTTGACACCATGAAATTTAAAATCAACATATTTTTCTCTTAAAATGATACATTTTCTCAGTTTAAACTTTTGACCTGTCATCTATGTTCTATTCGGAATAAAATATTGAAATTTAGCACTTCCACATCATTGAATTCAGATTTAATTCACAATTTTTATAGTGTCAACTTTTTTGGAATCAGGTCTGTATAACTGAGGTAGTGATGAAAGTGGAGATACACTGACAGGTCCATAAGGTGGGCACACTGATTCTGCTCTCCCTCTTTTATTCATCTCTGTACATGCATAAGATGATAAATCTTCTGAAGTACTAATTACTGATATGTGTATCTTCATATAATTATTTAATCTGAACACAGCTATCAACAACTTTAATGGGTTAATATGATATATGAAATCAATTTTTTAGACACTTTCCAGAACCTTCTATATTCCTCTCCTTGGTTTCATGAAGTGAAAGAGGTGATTGACCTCTGTGTGTAACTTTTCTCTGCTGGTTGATGATTGTGGCGGAGATCCAGTGTGCTGGGATTTGAGCAGCAGGTTCTTCCATTTTTGGTCCTAATCCACTGGCTGGGGATCAGATAAGAGACTTTTGGCATGTTAGTTACCTTTGTACTTGTTTTTGACTTTGTATATTGGTTCCGGTCCACTGTCTCTCTCTCTCTCTCTCTCTCTCTCTGTGTGTGTGTGGGTGAGTGTGTGTGTTGGGGGGAGTGTGTGTGTGTGTGTGTGTGTGTGTGTGTGTGTGTGTTGGGTGGTCATGGGGATCACAGCAATGGAACTTGACCAATGACGTAATGAGTGTGGCAGAATTGGGCAAATCCCACTGCTGCGACGCGCATGAGCCGCCACCACACACACACACACACACACACACACACACCCACACACACACACACACACACACACACACACACACACACACGCGCGCACACACACACACACACACACACACACACACACACACACACACATACACACACACACATGGCTGATATAGAAATGAAACATGAGTCAATCATTTACAGGGGAATAGGTTTAAAATTTCTTATACATCAGGATGTTTTAGAATGTATAGTCCCTCAGTAGTCCCTATGTCAATCATAAGTAGGTTCAGGCTACTAGAAAGTGTATATCCCTGAATTAGTTTTCAGTTTGCTTTACGTTTTATCCTGGATTTATTTTCTAATGGGGAGGTAGCATCGTGACTTTTGTATTACTATTTGCTTGACTCGGTTGGACTTAGTTGTAACTAATATTTTTAAGTACTGTATAGGATTCTTAGCCGGTTCTATAGTCTTATTGTGATGCTTAATCAGCAGTAGTTTCTGGCTTCCATAAGGTGTGAAATGAGGCAAGACACAGAAAATTTATATTGAAGATGTCCCCATGATACACGCAATGTTTGTAGCAGTAATTAGCCCAAATACTTGGATAAAATGCTAATTTAATAATTTTCTTAGATATTTTGAAGTAGGGCCATCAGGCATAAAATCTTAAACATAAACCAGATTGCAGTCATGTGTCTTAAACCCATCAATCTTCTCATTTCTCTTAGTTTTAGAAGATCATAACAAGCTAGAAGTTATACTCTCAGCCACCTTACCTACACTCCACTGCTATCGCAGTCTCAAACAAAGGTGGCAGCATGACTCTGAAATTGCCAATCTACTGTATAAAAAGGTTGATTTCATTACACAAACACACAAGCGAATACTAGCAACAGCTTAGTGACTCCATCCAGTCTGCAGCTGCTTCGGGCAACATCAGAGGAATGTATGAAGGCATCAAGACAGCTCTAAGTTCAACACAGAGCAAAACAGCCCCTCTTAAGACCATAAGCGGGGATCTGATCACACACAAGGGCAAATAGATGGACAGGTGGGTAGAGCACTACTCAAAGCTCTACTCCAGAGAGAACAAGCCCTTGATGCTATCGAACCTCTGCCCATCATAGAGTATATAGATGCTGAACCACCCCATGATGAACTTCGCAAAGCGATTGACAGCTTGGCCTGTGGCAAATCTTCTAGTACTGATAGCATCCCCCCAACCTTATTAAGCACTGCAAAGACACCCTCCTATAGCCTTTTTATGCTGTCCTTTGTCAATGTTGGAGAGAGGGAGCTGTGCCACAAGATATGAGAGATGCCAAGATTGTCACCCTTTAAAGAACAAGGATGACAGGGGTGATTGTAATAACTACAGAGGCATCTCCCTCCTCACCATTGCAGGGAATCTGTACGCCTGTGTCATGACTGTCCACCTACAGAGACTTGCTGAGCTCATCTTCCTTGACTCTCAATGTGGCTTCCGATCTGAACGTTCCATAGTGGACATGATATTCTCCTTGCATCAACTTCAGGAGAAATGTAGAGAACAACAGAAGCCCCTCTACATGGCCTTCATAGACCTGACTAAGGCTGTCAATCTGGTCAGAAAGGAAGGGCTGTTCAGCACCTTCCCAAAAATTGGATGTCCCCCAAAACTCCACAGCCTTATCAGCTATTTTCACAGTGATATGAAGGCAAGCATCTAGTATAAGAGCAACATGTCCAACCTTTTTGACATCAAGAGTGGATTCAAGAAAGGATGTTTCCTTGCTCCTACATTATTCGGCATTTTCTTTGCTATGCTCCTTAAACATGCTTTTGGAACTGCAACAGAAGTACCTGTGCATCAGATTTGACAGTCACCTTTTCAACCTGGCTCGACTGAAAGCAAAGACCAAAGTACGCAAAGTAGTTATTCGGGACATGCTTTTTGCTGACCATGCCATGAGTTCACACAGAGCAAGAACTCCAATAATTCCAACCAAAATGGCAGTTTACAATGTCCGCATTGTCAGCACTTTCCTCTACAGTAACGAAACATAGAGAACATACTCTAAACAGGAGCACAAACTCAACAGTTTCCACATGTGCTGCCTCCATCGTATTCTTAGCATCCAATGAAGTGACAAGAAGCCCAATACCCAGGTGTTTGAATGTGCTGGTCTTTCAACCATGTACACATTTCTCAGACAATGCAGGCTGCGCTGGCTCAGCCATGTGCACCGGATGGAGGATGGACGCATTCCCAAGGATATCCTCTGAACTTGTTTTAGGCAAGAGAACTGTTGGTCAACCCAACTGAGCTTCAAGGATGTCTGCAAGCATGACATGAAATCCCTGAATATCAACACAGAGAACTGGGAAGATTCAGCAGCTGATCGCAGCAAATGGGGCAGTGTCCATTGCAAACAACTGGTGCACAGTGAAATAAAGATCAAAAGCATAGCAAATGGAAAGAGATCCAAGCGGAAGTGGTACACCAATGCAGCCTCCCCAACTAACCATACCTTTAGCAAATGTGGCCGAGATTGTCACCCCCATATTGGTCTCACCAGAACCATCCAACGCTGTTGCTGAGGCAAAACCAGACTTTCTCTAGGCTGGTGCAATTTCCATAGGCAACATTGACTGACGGAGGCCCAAGTGAAGTGAAATGTAAATTTCAAAAATGTCCTATTTCCTTATGCCACATCCTTGAGTTATACCCCCATTTCACTGGAGCGCAGCAGACTCGCGGAAGCAAAATCGTAGTCATCCTCCAACGTTGCTCAGTCAGTCCGTCATCTTCCGTGTCCTTCCGTATGATTCTGAAGGTATTCCTACTCTTCTGTCAGGCCAAAATTTTCCGCGAATGTGCTTTTGAACAGGTCATCATTTTCTGAGAGTGTTCCCTTTGGTTCCGTGATCTTTCCTTTTATACCGCAAGTGTTCCTTAATTTATCCGCAAATCTTCCCTCCTCTTCCATATGGTCAAAAGCAGTGAAGAGAGCTGCTCTACACACCACACACCATCAGCACCATCAGCACCATCAGCAGCAGCATAAGACCAAGTGCTTGCCGGGTGCTTTGCCCCTCACTTTGGCTGTGCGTGCTACGTGCTCTCTATTCCGTCCCTGCACATATGATTATCGGCAAAAGGAGAATGATCATGCAGACCAGATCGAAGTTCATCTATGGCACCCCGTGAGTATTTCACCTTCTTCTGATTCACTAATCCACTACTGATTGTGGTTTGCTTGAGACTTTGATCGTGTCTGCATGATCATCTTCCTCATGCCGATGATCACGTGTGCACGGATGGAGTAGAGAGCAGGCCGCACGCGCCACCTTATAATGAATGAACATAGTGGGGTTCAGAGATCAGTGCGTCTTAAACACAGGCTCAAGAACATGCTTTCATCCAGCACGGACACGATCAAATGGAATGGGGAATCGTAATAAAGCCCAGATTATGCTTCTACTGAAGTCAACCACCATCTCCTTTGTCTTCCTAGTGTTCAAGCACACACCAGTCCATGAAGTCAACGATGACCGACTGGTACTGCAGCTCGTTCCCCTCTGACACACGGCCCACGATGGCGGAGTCGTCCGAGAACTTCTGAAAGTGGCAGCTGTCTGTGCTGTAGGTGAAGTCCGAGGTGCAAATGTTGAAAAGGAAGGGTGAGAGGACGGTGCCCTGCGGTGCCCCTGTGCTGCAGACTGCCACCTTTGACTTACAGCCGCGCAGCCGCACATACTGTGGCTGGTCAATGAGGTAGTCGATAATCCAGGCAGCAAGATGTCCGTCCACTCCCACGTCCTCCAGCTTCCCCCGCAGAAGCGTTGGCCTGATAGTGTTGAAGGCACTGGAGAAGTCAAAGAACATGAACCTCACAGCGCTGCCGGCGATCTCCAGGTGGGTGAGCGCCCGCTGCAGAAGGTAGATGACGGCATGTTCTACCCCGATATTGGGCCTGTAGGCAAACTGCAGCTGGTCTAGGGTGGGGCTCACCATAGAGTGGAGGTGTTCGAGGAGGAGCCTTTCCATGGTCTTCATGAGGTGGGAGGTCAGGGCGACAGGTCTGTAGTGGGACCTTTGAGCTGTTTTGGGAACCGGAACCACACAGGAGGTCTTCCACAGGACGGGAACCTTCTCCAGGCTGAGGCTCAGGTTGTACAGGTGGTATAGGACCTCACAGAGCTGGTCCGTGCAGGTCCTCAGCAGCCTGGGACTGATGCCATCTGGTCCTTCAGATTTCCTCTGATTTAGTCGCCTCAGCTGTCTCCTCACCTGGTCTGAGGTGAGGGAGGGGGAGGGGGGCTGGGGTGGGATGCAGAGGGAGGGGGATGTGGCTGTAGCAGTCAAGAGAAGTTGGCCTGGGGAGGGGGGAGGTGTCTGCTGGGCTGGAGACTTGTGAATGTGGGGGGGGGGGGTGCAGAGGGGGAGGGGGGAGAATCAAACCTGTTGAAGTAACAGTTTAATTCATCCGCTCAGTGCTGGTCACCAACAGCTGTCCCTCTGACACTCTGCCCAAATCCAGACATGGTCTTTAGTCCTCTCCAGACGTCCCGCACGTTGTTCTGAGCCAGCTTCTCCTCCATCTTCTTCCCATAGTCCTTCTTGGCCCTCCTGATCCTCCACTGGAGCACACACTGGACCTTCTTCTGCTCCTCTCTATCCCCCGAGATGAAAGTCCTCTTTTTCTTGTTCAGGAGGACTTTAAGCTCAGGGGTGACCCACGGGTGGTTGTTGGAGAAGCACCGTACCCTCCGTGTTGGCACAGTGCTGTCCACGCAGAAGTTCATGTAGTCAGTGATACAGTGTGTGAGGCCGTCAATGTCATCACCAAAGGAATCACAGAGCATGCTCCAGTCTGTGCTCTGGAAACAGTCCCTAAGCCTCTCATTGGTCTCCTCAGTCCACACTTTCATAGACCTCTTCTGCATAGGTTCCTTTCGCACTCTGGGTGTGTATTGGGGGAGCAAGTAGACCAGGTTGTGGTCTGAGCGTCCCAGTGTGGGGAGGGGGGTGGAGCTGTAAGCGTCCTTCATATTAGCATACAGCAAATCCAGAGTTTTATTGTCTCTTGTGGTGTACTTCATGTATTGCATGAATGAGAGAGGCAGAGAGAGGGGCGTGGTTAAAGTCCCCGCTGATCAGAATCATAGGGTAGGGGTGACGAGTCTGTGTCTGACTGACAGCGCTGTGGAGACGCTCACACGCAGCTGCCGCATCAGCAGAGGGCGGAATGTAGACGCAAAACACAACCACGTGTGAAAACTCCCTCGGTAGATAATATGGCCGTGCGATCACTGCGAGCAGCTCCACCTTTCTTCTTTCCGCTCTCCGCCACACTCCGATCTGCACGCGCGAGTGTGAATCTGTTCAGAGAAACCACAGAGTCCGGTGTGAGTTCATTCACCCAAGTCTCTGAAAAAACATCGAATTTCCGTGTGTGTATGGCGGAATCAGGAGCAAATCCTTTGATCTTTGCTGATTTTTCCACGTTGAAATGTGGTTACGCCGGCAATTCCTCAGTCATTCCTTGTTGAACATGAACATTCCGCCTTCATTCCACTTGTTATGCAATCATTCCGTGGGTCTTCCTTCTAAAAAGGAGTAGTGCCGTGGTCGTTCTGCGAATGTTCTGTGCTTTCCGTGAATGTTCCGTGAATTATCCAAAGGTCGTTATTTGCCGTCCGCACTGGTTCTGAAGGTGATCTGAGCGCTTTTACGCATGTATTCTGACATTGTGCCGTGGTCTTTCTGTGTTCTTTCCGCACATTCCGTGATCGTTCCGAAGGTGCAATTTTCCTTAGGTTTTTGACCCATTTTCCGTATAAAAATGCCGAAGGTCCTCAATAGAAAGCGTTCCGTGCTTTTCCGCCATGATCCTTGCATTCTCTTGTGCTCCAGTGAAATGGGGGTATTTGAGTCTGCGAAAATGCACTTATTAGCATATACTGTACGTATGGAGACACATCATTGCCCATCCTGACTCTAAAGTTTCCAATTCCTCACATTCCCTACTCCCAATTCCCTTTATTTCAAGAGTTCTTTATTTCAAAAGTTCTCAAACTTGGCTGGTTAATTAATCATAAGTGCTGCTGTCTGGGGTTAATATTTGTACACAGATATTTCAGATAATGGATGGAAAAAAATCATTGTTTATTGTTTCACCCAAAAGGATATTTTATTCTAAGCAGTGAGTTGTTTCATTTACAGAAATAAAGTAAATTTAATTTAAGCCCCACCCTGGTTGCCCTAGGTTCGCTTGTTACCTGAAGAACATTTGTCTGGCCATGCCTGTATATTATCAAAGCATTATTTCATTTGTAATTTGCCTGAATTACAGAAGAGGCTAATCTGCTGCTCATATCTCATGACATAACTCTTGGTTTAACCTTTACTCGTTTCTCCTCCAGATGTTTAGTTTACTTTCACCTTTACATAAAAGAGAAAAAAAAGTCATCATTATTGTTATTTAAGCCTGAATGGATGTGTGTTGTGAAACTGTCGTTGCGGTCTTATTTCAAGAGTTTTATTTGACACTAAATGGTGAGCTCGTCCAGCCTCATAAACTCAGATACAGTGGTAATTAGAGAGAAATACAGAGAGAGAGAGAGAGAGAGAGAGAGAGAGAGAGAGAGAGAGAGAGCGGTTTTATTATTTTCTAAATGGAGGGAACGCACTGCCGATTAAGTGGAAGAGAAGAGGCAAGTGTGCACACTTCTCTCACAGGGCACATAGAGCTTAATTAGCAAAGAAACGAGCAGTGAGAACTGAGAGGAAGAGAAAGAGTGAACTTCCTGTCAGGAACAGAGGAGACATTTACTCCCAGTTTCTTACACACTGTCCACTTCCTCTTAACAAAGGCACGTCACCTGTCACTCCTCATTCATTAATTTTCTGAGCTGTTTAATTCTTTTAGTGTCGCAGCTGACTCTGGGCAACAGAAGAGTACACCCTGCACAGCCAGTCAGTCCATCACAGGGTCAATACCGACACAAACCTTTACAGCTAGGGCAATTTGGTACATACAATTAATGACTGGACTGTGGGAGGAAACCAGAGTGCACTGAGGAAATCAACACAAGCACAGTGTGATATCCTACCGTGTAGCAATGATCACACTTGTTTTGTTTTCTTTGGCTTCTTGCCGTTTAATGTTTCACTCATGCAAGCGCCTCTAAACAACGACTTCTTCCCGGGGTTTTCATATCACTTGTTCTACTTGTATCCCCATACAGCAGTGCTGAACAATATGTCTAGCTCAATACAGTTCCCCCTAGAGGTATGGGCCAGTACTGTTTACATTAGACTTGTGGTCTACCACATCCCTCCCCTCTGGATTAAACTATGTTTAACTACACCAGAGTTATACTGGACATCCTGGAACTTACAATTAACCATTAACTATCACGGTTACTTTTAAACTTCTTAAAACACATGTGCCATACACATAATACACATTTTTTTTTTTTTTTTTGTTTTTTTTTTTTTTTTTTTAACTAGGGATTTGGTTTGACTACCGCCTCCCAGTGGTTCCAGGACGCATTCTTGTCCTGTGGCTGGGGAACTCACTACTGACTAAGTATAGTCTTTTAAATAGTCTGGAGCTTTCCTAGCTCCCTGAGATCTTCTCACGACACTGGTGAGTCAACTGCAGTTGAAGACTCAGGCTGCTCCAGGGTTGGTTCTGCTGCAGTGCCGCCAGTAGACTCCATGGCAGAGACGGTTACCTCAGGCAATACCTGAAGTGGTGGCTCAGTCGATGCTCTCCTCCGGGATGTGTCAGACAGCACCTCGGGTGCCGTCGGGCAGAGGCAGAGCTTCTACTACTTAACTTGGTCAATGTGTCGTCTCACAACTTGTCCATGACCTAATATCACTTTGAATGACACTGGGCCTGTCTTTTCTGTTATTTCTCCCGGAACCCAGGTTGGTCCGGGAGCCGGATTCTTGGGTGTAGACCAAGTCTCCCTCTCTCAGAATTCTCTCTCTTGCCTGCATGTCATGATAACCTTTTGTTTCTCTTGTTTGTCATGTGCACTCTCTTTCTGAAGTCTGGATGTATTAAGTCCAATGTTGACCTCAACTTTCTTCCACACAACAGTTCAGCTGGTGACTTGCCAGTTGTAGATTGGGGTGTTATGCGATAGCTGAACAGAGCTCATGCGACATCCTTGTTTCTACACGGATTCTCCTGCCATCTTCTTCATGAGTGACTTGAACGCGTTTGTACTGCCCTCTCGGCTAAACCATTAGAAGAAGGATGGTATGGCGCAGTCGTGATATGGCGTATGCCATTCTTTTCAGAAAACTCTTGGAACTGTTCACTGGTAAACATGTACCGTTATCTGATACTATGATTTCTGGTAAGCCATGTTGGCTGAAGCTCTTTCTAAGGCATTCAATTGTGACAGTGGAAGTAGAGTTACTCACAGAATATCGTCGATCCACTTTGAGTATGCGTCAACTATGATCAGGAACATTCTTCCCATCCATGGACCTCATGTAATCAATGTGAATTCTTCTCCATGGTTTATCTGGAACTTCCCAGGGATGTAGTGGGGCCGCTGGAGGACTGTTCCTGTTCTCCTGGCATGCCACACACGACTTCACCAGCGCCTCCACCTCTGCATCTATGTTGGGCCACCACATGTAGCTCCTCGCCAACGCTTTCATGAGTGATGCCAGGGTGTGCTTGGTGTAGTTGTTGCAGTAAGGCCTTGCGACCAGGCGGTGGAACAACCACGGCCCTCCCCACAGGATACAACCTTCCTGGGTGCTGAGCTCATCCTGTCGCCGGGTGTAGGGCATGAACTCAGGACTGTTCGTCTTTGGCCATCCTCTCAAGATGTACTCACGCACTCTTGCTAGAACAGGGTCTTTGTCTGTCCATTTCTTTATTTGTTGTGCGTTTACCAGGGGCACGCTGACATCTTCAAACAACAACACTCTCTCCCTCCTCCTCAGGCGTGCTGTCTCCTCCTCCGTTCAAGGGTAGCCTACTCATCGCATCCGCATTTGTATGGTCCCGTCCTGCTTTGTAAACAATGGTGTACTCATAACGCTGCTAATGTAACGGCCCATCTCTGAATTCTCTGAGATGTCATCTGGGGTATGGCTCTCATTTCACTGAACAGTGATATTAGTGGCTTGTGGTCAGTCACGATAGCGAACTGTCTCCTCGTAAAGGTATTTTGTGGAACTTTTTCACACCGAATACTACTGCAAGGCCCTCCTTGTCTAACTGGGAGTAGTTTTTCTCAGCTGCACTGAGAGTTCTGGAGACGAACCCTATGGGTCTCTCGGAGCCATCCTCCATACGATGAGAAAGTACGGCACCCACCCCGTAGGGGAGATGCGTCACATGCTAGGATGAGTGGTTTGTTTGAATCATAGTGCACTAATACACTACAGGACTGAAGTAGCACTTTGGACTCTTCAAACGCCTTGCTGCTTGACCCCCCATGTCCATTTTTCTTCCTTTTCAATAAGGTATGGAGCGGTGCCAGCAGTGTGGAGAGCTTTGGGAGGAACTTATGGTAATAGTTCAATAAACCTAAATAAGCTCTCAACTCTGTAACGTTTTGTGGCTCAGGCGCCTTCGCAATGGCTTCCACTTTGTCTGTCAGAGGGTGTAGACCACTGGCATTGATCTTGTGGCCTAGAACAACACCTCTTTTTCCCATGAACTCACACTTGCTTCTTTTCAACCTCAGGCCGCTTTTCTCCAACCGTTGAAGAACTTCTTCCAGCGTTTTCCAGATGTTCTTGTTCATTTGGTCCTGTACACAGGATGTCGTCCAAATAAATGGCAACATTCGATTCCACCTAGGATGCCCTCCATAGTTCTCTGGAATATAGCAGGACTGGAAGCTACTCCAAATGGTAAAGCGTGTGTAGGTATACAAGCCTTTGTGTGTATTGATGGTTACATACTTTCTGGATTCTTCTTCCAGGACTACCTGTTGGTAAAGCGTGACTCATGTCTAATTTATGAAGTGTCGAGCCACCATTCAACTGTGCGAACAGGTCCTCTACTTTAGGAATTGGATACTGATCCACTTTCGTGATGCTCTATTGACAGTGAGTTTGTAATCTCCACATATTCTAATGGAGCCATCCGGCTTCGCACTGGAACTATGGGCGCAGCCCATTCTGCAACCTGCACTGGCTCGATAATCTTGTCGTCCAGCAGCCTCTGTAGCTCGGCCGACCAGGGGCTTGACTGCATATGGCACTGGTCTGGGTTTGCAGAATCGTGGTTTGGGCCTCTTGGTCCACATTTATCTTTGCTTTGACACCTTTCAGCTGTCCTAAGCCTTCTTTGAACACCTCAGCGTGTCTTTCAAGGATCTCCTCCAATTTTAATTTGGGCTGAGACTCCACTTTGTTCACTGACACTAACTGATCAATCATGGCCAATTCTTGTAGCCAATTTCGCCCTAGTAAATTTGGTCCTTCACTTTCTACTACCACTACAGGTAGCTGCTTTTCTTTGTTTTCATGTTGCACTTTAACTTGTGCCATGCCGAGCACCTCTAGCTTCTCTCCTGTGTATGTTTTTAATTTTAGGAGCAGGGCTTTAATTCTGCTGTGTCTGCTTTCTTCCACAGCTGTGTGTATTGCTGTTTACTCAATATGGTCACTCCACAACCTGTATCAACTTCAAATGTCACTTTCATTCCGTTAACATTCATGGTGCTGCGTGATGAGCCACCTTGGTCAGCTCATCTGACATGTTGTGAATTGTGTGAAACCCTATCTCTTCTGTATCACTTTCTCCCTCCCCTCTAAGTTGATTGGCTCGCTGTTCGTTTTCTTGGGCCCTTGTTTTCAGTCCTTTGCCCCTTTACTGTTGCCTTTTGCACTTGTGCATTGCCCACCTTCGTTTGCATGCTTTCTTTATGTGCCTCGCTTGCCACAATTATGACACAAGCTCCGTGGCAAATTTGCATTCGGTGGCATTGTGCTGGCCTTTGCAGCGATAACAACTGGGAATCTGCGCTGAGATTTTTCAGTGGAGAACTTGTGGACGCCTACTTGGGTCTTGGGCACACGAGCATGCGCTGCCGTGTCCTCTGTTAGCCTACCCTGCATTTCTCTCACATCTTTAGATGCGGTTTCCATCGCTTGGCATAATTCCAAAGCTTTTGGGTAAAGCGTCAGTTTCGCTTCAGATAGCAGTCGCGTTGCATTCGGTCATCATTCACTCCACACACAAGTCTGTCTCTTAACATTTCCTCCAAAGAGTCTTTGTAATCACAGTGCAGTGCTAATTTCCTCAATTCAGCCACATACTCTGCTATGGACTCCGTGTTCCTACGCAGTAATGCGTGAATTAAATTTGAATCGTTGCACGATTTCACTCGTTTGGGGCTGAAGTGCTTCTGCAGCTCAGCAGTAAGCTGGTCGTAGGTTTTATCTTTCGAAATCTGGGGCTTACTAAGTTTCTCAACAAACTGTATGTCGTAGCACCAACCCCACTCAAAAGTACAGCCTTCCTTTTGTCTGGCTCGTCAATACCATTAGCTTGGAAGAAAAAGTCCAACATTTCACTATATTCTTCCCATGACTGAGTCGTTATCAAAAGGGGGTTACCGTGCGATTACAGCCGCCATCGCTCGTCGTGGTGGGGAAACTTCTTTGTTGTTCTCCTCTGAACTTTCACCGAACTACTGCTTGGTTCTCTTGAGTTCGCCACACTTGCAATGTTCTCTGTCTCGTCGATAACTTGTCTTTATCCTCGTCGCCAAATGTGTGATATCCTACCGTGTAGCAATGATCACACTTGTTTTGTTTTCTTTGGCTTCTTGCCGTTTAATGTTTCACTCATGCAAGCGCCTCTAAACAACGACTTCTTCCCGGGGTTTTCATATCACTTGTTCTACTTGTATCCCCATACAGCAGTGCTGAACAATATGTCTAGCTCAATACAGTTCCCCCTAGAGGTATGGGCCAGTACTGTTTACATTAGACTTGTGGTCTACCACACACAGGATATACAACAACCAGCATGGTAATCCCCTCACTAAAGTCGGCACTAGAACCCTGTGAGGCAGACCTGGTAACCACCTAAAACTGTACTGTCCCTGTGCCACACTTTGTGAGCTACCTAGTAAAGATTATTGTTCCTGTTAAAATGGTTTTGGATACCATTTTGCAAATAAAAAACATGCATTCTGGGTAAATTATTTTCCTAGAGTCACTGACTCAATTATTCTCTTACAAGTGAACAAAGTTACAAAACAGGCCCTATAATGACCAAGGGGAAGCAGTGTAGGGAAAACATAGAGGGTAAATCGAGTAGGACGCATTAACATTATTAGAGTGCGTTACTGGAACGCAGCACATGTTTCAGAGAGCGTTAACATGCGGAAGAGACATAATTGAAATAAATTCCCAAGCAGCTGTCAGAGGGAGATAGAGTGAGGGAGGCAGAGAGTAAAAGAGAAAGAGAAATGCACATGTTAACAGCTTCCTAATTAGTACAGAGATAATGCTTATCTTTATGGAGAAAAGGCTGTGTGATAAGGAGCTAGTCACTGCTGGGTTGAAACGTCTCGCTGTTTTATCACAATGTACGCTTCAATTCCACTCCGGAAACCCACACAATCATCATTCACACACACACACACACACACACACACACACACACACACACACACACACACACACACACACACATTATCCCATTATTCACTCAGCTCACGCTTAACTAAAAGATAAAGGCATGGACTGGAGAAACAAGAGAGAAAACACTCGAACACACATACTGTCATGCGCACGCGCGCGTGTACACACACACACACACACACGCACACACACACACACACACACACACACACGCACACACACACACGCACACACACACACACACACACACACACACACACACACACAATTCAATTAAATTGAATTCAGTTTGTTTGGCAGCTTTTACATTAACGGTGTCACAAAGCAGCTAGTAGAAACACACTTGATAAAGAATTTAAACATTTCTCAATAAACCCTACAACTCTCTAATCAGCAAGTGTGTGGTAAGTACAAACTCAATCAGACATGAGGAAGAAACCAGAAGAGGAGCCACACTCAGTAGGGAAACCTATCCTCATTTGACTGAAACCAGCTAAAAATACAAACCATGTAGCAGAAACTTCAATCCAGTTTAACATAAAGTCAGAGGATTCAGAGAGAATGAACACAAAGATCATTGGTGTTAGAAAAAGTAGTGTGAAGTGTACCTTCACCAAACAGACAAACAAACAGAGCAAGAAGGGGGGAAGGGAAGGAGGAAGGGAGCTGGCGTGGAAGAGGTTGTTCGGTATGTGCATAGCAGCCTTATGGGTAGAGAACCGAGAACATACACCCACACAGACATGCAGAATGTTGTGTATGTGTGTTTGATGGTGGAAGATCTTTCAGGTGTGTGTGTAATGGAGGAAGGTCTCTGAAGTGTGTGGTGGAGGAAGGTCTCTCAGGTGTGTGTGTGTGTGTGTGTGTGTGTGTGTGTGTGTGTGTGTGTGTGTGTGTGTCTGTGTGTGTGTGTGTGTGTGTGTAGGAGGAGGAAGGTTTCTCAGGTGTGTGTGAAGGTGAAGGTGGAAGGTCTATCAATTGTGTGTGATGAAGGAAGGTCTCTCAGGTGTGTGGGATGGAGGAAGCTTGCTCATGTGTATGTTATGGAGGATGGTTTCTCAAGTGTGTGATGGAGGAAGGTATCTCAGGTGTGAATGACGGAGGAACGTCTCTCAGATATGTGTCATGGAGAAATGTCTCTCAGGTGTGTGATGGATGAAGATGACTCATGAGGTTGTGTGATGGAGAAAGTTCTCTTAAGTGTGTGATGGAGGAACATCTCTCATGTGTGTGTGAAGGAAGAAGGTCTCTGAGGTGTTTGTGATAGAGGAAGGTCCCTCAAGTGTGTGATGGAGAAAGGTCTCTTGCGTGTGTGAAGGAGGAAGGTCTCTCAGGTGTTTGTGATGGAGGAAGGTCTCTCATGTGTGTGATGGAAAAAGGTCTCTCATATGTGTGTGTGATGGAAGACAGTCTCTCAAGTCTCTGATGAAGAAAGGTCTCTAAGGTGTGTGTGTGATGGAGGAAGGTCCCTCAGGTGTGTGATGGCGGAAGGTCTTTCAGGTGTTTGTGACAGAAAATGGTCTCTCAGGTGTGCTGGAGGAAGGTTTCTCAGGTCTGTGATAGAGGAAAGTCCCTCATATGTGTTATCGGGGAAGGTCTCTCATGTGTGTGTAAAAGACATTCTCTCAAATGTCTGATGGAGAAAGGTCTCTAAGGTATGTGATGGAGGGAGGTATCTAAGGTGTGTGAAGGGGGACGGTCTCTTAGGTATGTGTGATGGAAGAATGACCCTCAGGTGTGTTTGTGATGGAGGACGTCCTCTCAGATGTGGGTCTGATCGAGAACGGGCTTGTGATGGAGGAAGATGTATGTGACATACGAATTATGGTATTGGTTATCTCAACCAACCAACGTTTTAAAAAAAAAACAGAATCAGACCTCGGCCCTTTGGCTTGCGTTTTGAGGATTGGACTTGGGAAATAGGTTCTCTGACCTTGAGTTTGGACCTATAACAATATACATAGTTGCTTCATAAACATACTTTCATTTGTTTGTTTTTAGTGTGTGTGAAGGAGAAAATCTCTCAGGTGTGTGATGCAGGAATGTCACTCAGATGTGTGTGTGTGTGTGTGTGTGTGTGTGTGTGTGTGTGTGTGTGTCTGTGTCTGTGTCTGTGTTGATGGAGGAATGTCTCTTAGAGTCCTGCTGTTAAAACTGCTTAATCTATTCACTTATTTTCTCTCTACCCATGACTTTGTACCTCTTTATCGGTCTTGCATTCCATCACTCACACTCTCCTTCTATTGTGAATTTCCCTCTGGGGTTAATAAAGTTTATTTCATAGTTTCAACATTCAAAGTCCCTACCCTCAGTCCAAGCTTCGTGAGTTTCTTCTTCTCTCTCTCTCTGCCTATTGACACGTCTCCCACCTCTCATTCTTTGAGGAGGAAGGTGGACATATTAGGTGTCCAGGAGAGCAGGTGGGAAGGTAGCAAGGCTACAAGCTTAGGAGCAGGGTTTAAGCTGTTTTATCATGGTGTGGACGGGAAGAGAAATGGAGTAGGAGTCATCTTGAAGGAGGGTTTGGTCAGGAATGTTCTAGAAGTGAAAAGAGCATCAGAGAGAGTGATGAGTCTCAAGTTAGAAATTGAAGGCGTGATGTTCAATGTTGTTAGTGCTTATGCCCCACAGGCAGGCTGTAAGCTAGAAGAGAAGGAGATATTCTGGGGTGAGTTAAATGAAGTGATGTAGAATACCACCAGAGGTGAAAGTGTGGTCATTGGTGCAGCCTTCAATGGACATGTTGGTGCAGGCCACCGAGGGATGAGGAAGTGATGGGCAGGTTTGGTATCCAGGACAGGAACACAGAAGGACAGATGTTGATCGATTTTGCAAAAAGGATGGAAATGGCTGTGGTGAATAATTTCTTCCAGAAGAGACATGAGCATAGTTTGACTTATAAAAGCAGAGGTAGGAGCACACAGGAAGACGACATCTTGTGTAGACGAAGTAATTTGAAGGAAGCCAGTGACTACAAAGTAGTAGCGGGTGAGATTGTTACCAAACAGCATATTATGGTGGTGCAGGATGACGATGATGGTGAGGAAGGTGAAAAAGGCAAAGGTAGAGAAAAAGACAAAGTGGTGGAAGAAGACAAAGTGGTGGAAGCTGACAAAGGAAGAGTATCGTGTTGTCTTCAAGGAGGAGTTGAAACGGGCTTTGGGGGGTAAGGAAGTTCTTCCAGATGACTGGACAACTACAGCAAATGTGATCAGGGGGACAGCTAGGAGAGTGCTTGATGTGTCCTCTGGAAGGAAAGTAGATAAGGAGAATTGGTGGTGGAATGAGGAAGTGCAAGAATGTGTACAAAGGAAGACCTTTGCGAAGAAGTGGGACATAGAGAGGACTGAAGAGAGTAAACAGGAGTACAGGGAGACACAGCGTAAGGCGAAGGTAGCAGTGTCAAAGGCCAAACAGAGGGTGTATGGTGACTTGCATGCTAGGTTGGACAGTAAGGAGGGAGAAAATGATTTATACAGGTTGACAAAGCAGAGCGATAAAGATGTGAAGGACATGCAGTTAGAGGGATAAATGACAGAGAGGGAAATGTATTGACTGATGACAGAAGTGTGCTGGGAAGATGGAAAGAGTACTTTGAAGACCTGATTAATTAGTAAAATGAGAGAGAAAAAAGAGTAGAAGGACCAAGAAGTAGCAAAGATTAGTAAAGGTAAAGAGGATGAAGAGTGGTAGTTGGTCCTGGCAGTTGGAAGGCAGTTGGTCCTGATGAAATACCGGTGGAGGTATGGAAGTGTCTAGGAGAGGTAGCAGTAGATTTTCTGACAAGAACATTTATCAAGCTCTAAGAGAGTGAGCAGATACCAGAGTAATGGAGGAGAAGTGTGCCTAGTGCCCATTTTTTAAGAACAAGGAAGACATACAGAGTTGTAGCAACTACAGAGGGATAAAGTTGTTGAGCCATATGATGAAGTTATGAGAAAGAATAGTGGAAGCTAGACTCAGGGCAAAAGTCAGCATTTGTGAACAACACTTTGGTTTCATGCCAAGAAAGAGCACCACAGATGCAGTGTTTGCTTTGACGGTGTTAATAGAGAAGTACAGAGACGGTCAGAGGGAGCTGCATTGTGCCTTTATGGATCTGGAGAAAGCATATGACCGGGTGCCAAGAGAGGAATTGTGGTATTGCATGAGGAAGTCTGGAGTGGCAGAGAAGTGTGTTAGAGTGGTGCAGGACATGTATGAGGGATGTAAGACAGTGGTGAGGTGTGCTGTCAGTGTGACAGAAGAGTTCAAGGTGGAGGTGGGACTGCATCAAGGGTCAGCTCTCAGCCCCTTCTTATTTGCTATGGTGATGGGCAGGCTGACAGACGAGGTGAGGCAAGATTCCCCATGGACTATGATGTTTGCAGATGACATTGTGATCTGTAGTGAGAGCAGAGAACAAGTGTAGGAAAATCTAGAGAGGTGGAGGTATGCCCAGGAAAGGAGGGGAATGAAGGTTAGCCTAAGTATGACAGAATACATTTGTCTGAACGACAGGGACCCAAGAGAAATGGTAAGGTTACAGTGAGCAGAGATAAAGAAGGTGGATGATTTTAATTACTTAAGTGCAACAATCTAGAGCAATGGAGAGTGTGAAAAAGAGGGAAGAAGCGTGTGCAGGCAGGTTGGAATGGTTGGAGAAACGTGTCTGGTGTGATGTGATGTGTGATAGGAGGGTATCGGCAGAATGAAAGGAAAAGTGTACAAGACGGTGTTGAGGCCAGCAATATTGTGTAGTTTAGAAACAGTGGCCCTGGGGAAAAGACAGGAGGCAGAGCTGGAGGTAGCAGAGATGAAAATGTTGAGGTTCTCTGTGGGAGGATGGATAGGATCAGGAATGAGTACATCAGAGGGACAGCACATGTAAGAGGTATTGGAGACAAAGTTAGAGAGGCTAGATTGAGATGGTTTGGACACGTACAGAGGAGGGATAGTGATTGTATTGGTCGTGGAATGCTGAGGTTCGAACTAACAGGCAGAAGGCCCAGAAGAAGACCAAAGAGAAGATTTATGGATGTGGTGAAGGAGGACATGAAGGTAGTTGGAGTAAGAGTAGAAGATCCAGAGGATAGAGTGAGATTGAGGCAGATCATTTGCTGTGGCGGTCCCTGAAGGGTACAGCCAAAAGGAAAAGAAGATTAATAAAGTTTCTATCTATCCATCTTTCTCTCCCTTTCTTTCTTTTCTTTGCTCTCTTTCTATATATTTCTCTAACTCTCCCTCCGTCTCTGTCTTTCTCCATTTCTTTTCTTTCCCTCTCTCTTCTCATCTCTCTCCCCCCCCTCTCTCTCTCTCCCTCTCTACATGTTACTCACTATTTCCACGTCTCTCTCTTTCTCTCTCTCTCTTTATCTCTCTCTCTCTCGCTCTCTCTCTCAGTGTGTGTGTGTGTGTATGTGTGTGTGTGTGTGTGTGTGTGTGTGTGTGTGTGTGTGTAAATGTCTATGCTTTTCATCCCATCTGTCTGTCTCTTTCTCTCTCTCTCTCTCTATCTCTTTTGCTCCCATCTTTCTCTTTGCCCAGCTTCTGTTTCTGTCCCCCTTCCCTTCTTTTCTCCTCCTGTCTCTGCAAATCCACTTTTAGTTCCATCATTGTTGGACGACGGAGCAGTGAGGTCAGTGCACAATCCCCGGTTGTGTGGTTTGTGTCTGGTGTGTCTTCACAGAGTTTTATTTGTTGTCGTGGTGATCAATGTGTGGCTGGGATTTTGATTACGATGCGATTGGATCAGCACGCAGAAATACAATATTAATAAATGTTCCATTGTGAAAGTGTTGGACGAGTCAAAGAGCTCTGATAGCAAAGCCACACCATGCTTTGCTTTTTCTCTTCTCTTATCTACCCTTGTTCAGTCATTTATTCATTCATTCGTTTTCTGAACCTCTTAATCCTAATTCGGATCATGGGAAGGCTAGTGCCCATCTCAGCCCACTCTGTGTGAGGGTGGGGTACACCCGAAACAACTCGCCAGGCTGTTGCAGGGCCAACACTCACACAACCATTCACACTCACACTCACACCTAGGGGTGATTTGGAACAGCCAATTAACCTGTGCATGTATTTTAGACTGTGGGAGGAAATTGGAGAACCTTGAGGGAACCCACAGAAACACTGGGAGAACATGCAAACCCCATATAGAAACTGTCGAACTGGGAGTCAAACCCAGGATCTTCTTGCTGTGAGGTGGACATGCTCTTTTATTCAGTCCTGAGGTGTTCATGTGAATGGCTGTATATTGTTTCTGTTGCAGTGGGCTAGTGAGCTGTTCAGTGTGTATCTCTCATAGTCCGCTGAGATAGGTTTCACCCTCCCCACAACTTGAGTAGGATTTGTAATTTGGTAAATGAATGAATCACACAAACACATACCCTCCCCTCATTCTCTTCTCCTTCTCTCTTTCTATATATATGTATATATATATATATGACTTGAATCGAGAAATAATACCAAGATATTCCTCACAGAAAACAATAATGTTTATAATTGATGCTCGTATTGCGTTTCGATAAAAATTATAAGCACATTGGTATAAAAACACTATTTTTTGGAAGAATTCTACTATTTGTAAACTATGTTGTAAGTAATCACTGTTGACAGCCAATCTTGTTCATACCAATGAGATGACGTAAACGTCACTCATATAAAATGTGGGGTTTTTTTAGTAAAATGAACTCAATAAACTATTTCTACCTCATAAAATTACAAAACTATCATTATTCTTTACTGATGATTTTTTATGTTCAAGAATCTCACCTGGTATCTGATCCATTGTGCTTTAAGTACTGACATTTGAACGATGACTCACGGACGTCACCCACTCACGATGTTTTGAGCCTAACTGAAAAAAGCGCGGGGAAAAGATGACGTAACACCATTCTCCACTTCAATAGGAAACGTATCGCATTCGTCACAGTCGTTCCCCAGATACCTGTAATGATATAAATTTTGAGACTCTTAATTCCTGTGTGACGAATTCGTCAATGCTGGGTGGAAATGGATATATATATATATATATATATATATATATATATATATATATATTGTTCCTTTCGGCTTTTTCCCTTTCTTGGAGTCGCCACAGCCATGAGGCGGGGGGGGGGCACTAACCAGTGTCTCTCCCCCTTATGCCGGTCCCAAGCCCGGATAAATGCAGAGGGTTGCGACAGGAAGGGAATCCGGCGTAAAACTTCTGCCAAAAAAAAATAAATGCAAATGATCAATACAGAATTCATACCGGATCGGTCGAGGCCCGGGTTAACAACGACCGCCATCAGTGCTGTCAACCAACAGGGTGCTGATGGAAATTGGACTACTGTTGGTCGAAGACGTCGAAGAAGGAGAGGCGGGAGGCGTGTCCGTAGGCAGAGAGAGAAGAGGAAATGCGTGAGCCTCGGACTGAGAGTAGGGACTTTGAATGTTGGAACTATGCAAGGAAAAGCTAGGGAGCTGGCTGACATGATGCAGAGGAGGAAGGTGGACATACTGTGTGTTCAGGAGACAAGGTGGAAAGGTAGAAAGGCTAAAAGCTTAGGAGCAGGGTTTAAACTGTTTTATAATGGTGTGGATGGGAAGAGAAATGGAGTAGGAGTCATCTTGAAGGAGGGGTTTGTCAGGAATGTTCTAGAAGTGAAAAGAGTGTCAGACAGAGTGATGAGTCTCAAGTTAGAAATTGAAGGCGTGATGGTCAATGTTGTTAGTGCTTATGCCCCACAGGCAGGATGTAAGCTAGAAGAGAAGGAGAGATTCTGGAGTGAGTTAGATGAAGTGATGCAGAGTACCCCCAGAGGTGAAAGAGTGGTCATTGGAGCAGACTTCAATGGACATGTTGGTGCAGGCAACAGAGGGGACGAGGGAGTGATGGGCAGGTTTGGTATCCAGGACAGGAACACAGAAGGACAGATGTTGATCGATTTTGCAAAAAGGATGGAAATGGCTGTGGTGAATACTTTCTTCAAGAAGAAACAGAAGCATAGGGTGACTTATGAAAGCGGAGGTAAGAGCACACAGGTAGACTACATCTTGTGTAGGCGATGTAATTTGAAGGAAGTCAGTGACTGCAAAGTAGTAGTGGGTGAGAGTGTTGCCAAACAGCATAGGATGGTGGTGTGCAGGATGACACTGATGGTGAGAAAGGTGAAAAAGGCAAAGGCAGAGCAGAAGACAAAGTGGTGGAAGCTGAAAAAGCAAGAGTGTCGTGTTGTCTTCAAGGAGGAGTTGAAACAGGCTTTGGGTAGTCAGGAAGTGCTTCCAGAGGACTGGACAACCACAGCCAATGTGATCAGGGAGACCGGTAGGAGAGTACTTGGTGTGTCCTCTGGAAGGAAAGTAGATAAGGAGACTTGGTGGTGGAATGAGGAAGTGCAGGAGTGTGTACAAAAGAAGAGGTTAGCCAAGAAGAAGTGGGACATTGAGAGGACCGAAGAGAGTAAACAGGAGTACAGGGAGACACAGCGTAAGGCGAAGGTAGCGGTGTCAAAGGCCAAACAGAGGGCGTATGATGACTTGTATGATAGGTTGAACAGTAAGGAGGGAGAAAATGATCTATACAGGTTAGCACAGCAGAGAAATAGAGATGGGAAAGACGTGCAGCAAGTTAGAGTGATAAAGGACAGAGAGGGAAATGTATTGACTGATGAAAGAAGTGTGCTGGGAAGATGGAAAGAGTACTTTGAAGAGCTGATGAATGAGGAAAATGAGAGAGAAAAAGAGTAGAAGGGGTGACCGTTGAGGAGCAAGAAGTAGCAAAGATTAGTAAGGGAGAAGTGAGGAGGGCATTGAAGAGGATGAAGAATGGAAAGGCAGTTGGCCCTGATGACATACCAGTTGAGGTATGGAAGTGTCTAGGGGAGGTAGCAATAGATTTTCTGACAAGAATATTCAACAAGGTTTTAGAAAGTGAGCAGATGCCAGAGGAATGGAGGAGAAGTGTGCTTGTGCCCATTTTTAAGAACAAGGGCGATGTACAGAGTTGTGGCAACTACAGAGGGATAAAGTTGATGAGCCATACAATGAAGCTATGGGAAAGAATAGTGGAAGCAAGACTAAGGGCAGAGGTCAGCATTTGTGAACAACAGTTTGGTTTCATGCCCAGAAAGAGCACCACAGATGCAGTGTTTGCTTTGAGGATGTTAATAAAGAAGTACAGAGAAGGTCAGAAGGAGCTGCATTGTGCCTTTGTGGATCTGGAGAAAGCATATGACAGGGTGCCGAGAGAAGAACTGTGGTATTGTATGAGGAAGTCTGGAGTGGCAGAGAAGTATGTTAGAGTGGTGCAGGACATGTATGATAGATGTAAGACAGTGGTGAGGTGTGCTGTCGGTGTGACAGAAGAGTTCAAGGTGGAGGTGGGACTGCATCAAGGGTCAGCTCTCAGCCCCTTCTTGTTTGCTATGGTGATGGACAGGCTAACAGATGAGGTTAGACAAGAAGCTCCATGGACTATGATGTTTGCAGATGACATAGTGATCTGTAGTGAGAGCAGAGACCGAGTGGAGGAAAATCTAGAGAGGTGGAGGTATGCCCTGGAAAGGAGGGGATTGAAGGTTAGCCTCAGTAAGACAGAATACATGTGAGTGAACGACAAGGACCCAAGAGGAACTTTGAGGTTACAGGGGGCAGAGATAAAGAAGGTGGAGGATTTAAAGTACTTAGGCTCAACAATCCAGAGCAATGGAGAGTGTGGAAAAGAGGTGAAGAAGCACGTGCAGGCAGGTTGGAATGGATGGAGAAAAGTGTCCGGTGTGATGTGTGATAGGAGAGTATCGGCAAGAATGAAGGGAAAAGTGTACAAGACGGTGATGAGGCCAGCAATGTTGTATGGTTTAGAGACAGTGGCCCTGGGGAAAAGACAGGAGTCAGAGTTGGAGGTAGCAGAGATGAAAATGTTGAGGTTCTCTTTGGGAGTAACGAGGATGGATAGGATCAGAAATGAGTACATCAGAGGGACAGCACATGTTAGATGTTTTGGAGACAAAGTCAGAGAGGCTAGATTGAGATGGTTTGGACATGTACAGAGGAGGGAGAGTGAGTATATTGGTCGTAGGATGCTGAGGTTGGAACTACCAGGCAAAAGGCCCAGAGGAAGACCAAAGAGAAGATTTATGGATGCGGTGAAGGCGGACATGAAGGTCGTTGGAGTAAGAGTAGAAGATGCAGAGGATAGGGAGAGATGGAGGCAGATCATTTGCTGTGGCGACCCCTGAAGGGAACAGCCGAAAGGAAAAGAAGAAGAAGAGGAGTCGCCACAGAGAATCATCTGATTCGCACATTTGAGTTGACATAGGTTTTTACGTCGGATGCCCTTCCTGTCACAACCCTTTAGCAAGGGACAGAAACACGTTGACGGCTTTGCAGCTACTCTTTTCAAAAGTCAGAAATGGTTCTTTTACATGCCTCACACCATAGCCAGTGAGAGACATGGCCCGCCCTTGATAACCCAGTTAGCTGCACTGGCGGGACAGTGATAACCCTGTGGGGACTCGAACCCCCAACTTACTTTAGGAGCAGCGATCCTGCGCCCTATCCACTAGACCACCACTGCCCATATATATATATATTCTATATAGATTCCTCTATAATCACCTGAAGAGAGAGGATGGTTTCACCGCCCCTCGAAACAGATCTGTAGTGATAAATGGAGTTTCAATAGAAAGTCTTTGTCCTGTCCTTTTATTTTTGTATATATATATATATATATAAAATGCAGCCGTGAGGGGGGGGCACAAACCAGTGTCTCTCCCTCACGCCGGTCCCAAGCCCGGATAAATGCCGAGGGTTGCGTCAGGAAGGGCATCCGGCGTAAAACAAATGCCAAATAAACTATGCAAATCACAAGAAAGAATAACATACCGGATCGGTCGAGGCCCGGGTTAACAACGACCGCCATCAGTGCTGTCAACCAACAATGTGCTGATGGCAATTGGACTACTGTTGGTCGAAGACGTCAAAGAAGGAGAGGCGGGAGGCGTGTCCGTTGCCAGAGAGAGAAGAGGAAAGGCATGAGTCTAGGACAAGGCATGAGTCTAGGACTGAAAGTAGGGACTTTGAACGTTGGAACTATGACAGGAAAAGGTAGAGAGCTAGCTGACATGATGCAGAGGAGGAAGGTGGACATACTGTGTGTTCAGGAGACCAGGTGGAAAGGTAACAAGGCTAGAAGCATAGGAGCAGGGTTTAAGCTATTTTATCATGGTGTGGATGGGAAGAGAAATGGAGTAGGAGTCATCTTGAAGGAGGAGTTTGCCAGGAATGTTCTAGAAGTGAAAAGAGTGACAGACAGAGTGATGAGTCTCAAGTTAGAAATTGAAGGTGTGATGGTCAATGTTGTTAGTGCTTATGCCCCACAGACAGGATGTGAGCGAGAAGAGAAGGAGAGATTCTGGAGGGAGTTAGATGAAGTGATGCAGAGTACCCCCAGAGGTGAAAGAGTGGTCATTGGGGCAGACTTCAATGGACATGTTGGTGCAGGAAACAGAGGGGACGAGGAAGTGATGGGTAGGTTTGGTATCCAGGACAGGAACGCAGAAGGACAGATGTTGGTAGATTTTGCAAAAAGGATGGAAATGGCTGTGGTGAATACTTTCGTCCAGAAGAGAGAGGAGCATAGGGTGACTTATAAAAGTGGAGGTAGGAGCACACAGGTAGACTACATCTTGTGCAGGCGATGTAATTTAAAGGAAGTCAGTGACTGCAAAGTAGTTGCGGGTGAGAGTGTTGCCAAACAGCATAGGATGGTGGTGTGCAGGATAAAGCTGATGGTGAGGAAGGTGAAGAAGGCAAAGACAGAACAGAAGACAAAGTGGTGGAAGCTGAAAAAGGAAGAGTGTCAGGTTGTCTTCAAGGAGGAGTTGAAACAGGCTTTGGGTGGTCAGGAAATGCTTCCAGATGACTGGACAACTACAGCTAATGTGATCAGGGAGACAGGTAGGAGAATACTTGGTGTGTCATCTGGAAGGAAAGTAGATAAGGAGACTTGGTGGTGGAATGAGGAAGTGCAGGAGTGTGTACAAAGGAAGAGGTTAGCTAAGAAGAAGTGGGACATTGAGAAAACCGAAGAGCGTAAACAGGAGTACAGGGAGACACAGCGTAAGGCAAAGGTAGCAGTGTCAAAGGCCAAACAGAGCGCGTTTGATGACTTGTATGCTCGGTTGGAAAGTAAAGAGGGAGAAAATGATTTATACAGGTTGGCACAGCAGAGAAATAGAGATGGGAAGGACGTGCAGCAAGTTAGATTGATAAAGGACAGAGAGGGAAATGTACTGACTGATGACAGAAGTGTGCCGGGAAGATGTAAAGAGTGCTTTGAAGAGCTGATGAATGAGGAAAATGAGAGAGAAAAAAGAGAAGAAGAGGTGACTGTTGAGGACCAGGAAGTAGCAAAGATTAGTAAGGGTGAAGTGAGGAGGGCATTGAAGAGGATGAAGAATGGAAAGGCAGTTGGTCCTGATGACATACCGGTGGAGGTATGGAAGTGTCTAGGAGAGGTAGCAGTAGATTTTCTGACAAGAACATTTAACAGGGTCTTAGAGAGTGAGAGGATGCCAGAGGAATGGAGGAGAAGTGTGCTTGTGCCCATTTTTAAGAACAAGGGAGACATGCAGAGTTGTGGCAACTACAGAGGGATAAAGTTGATGAGCCATACGATGAAGTTATGGGAAAGAATAGTGGAAGCTAGACTAAGGGCAGAGGTCAGCATTTGTGAACAACAGTTTGGTTTCATGCCAAGAAAGAGCACCACAGATGCAGTGTTTGCCTTGAGGATGTTAATGGAGAAGTACAGAGAAGGTCAGAGGGAGCTGCATTGTGCCTTTGTGGATCTGGAGAAAGCATATGACAGGGTGCCGAGAGAAGAACTGTGGTATTGCATGAGGAAGTCTGGAGTGGCAGAGAAGTATGTTAGAGTGGTGCAGGACATGTATGAGAGATGTAAGACAGTGGTGAGGTGTGCTGTCGGTGTGACAGAAGAGTTCAAGGTGGAGGTGGGACTGCATCAAGGGTCATCTCTGAGCCCCTTCTTGTTTGCTATGGTGATGGACAGGCTGACAGACAAGGTTCGACAAGAATCTCATGGACTATGATGTTTGCAGATGACATTGTGATCTGTAGTGAGAGCAGAGAACAAGTGCAGGAAAATCTAGAGAGGTGGAGGTATGCCCTGGAAAGGAGGGGAATGAAGATTAGCATCAGTAAGACAGAATACATGTGCATGAATGACAAGGACCCAAGAGGAACGGTGAGATTACAGGGAACAGAGATAAGAAAGGTGGAGGATTTTAAGTACTTAGGCTCAACAATCCAGAGCAATGGAGAGTGTGGAAAAGAGGTCAAGAAGCGTGTGCAGGCAGGTTGGAATGGTTGGAGAAAAGTGTCCGGTGTGATGTGTGATAGGAGGGTATCGGCAAGAATGAAAGGAAAAGTGTACAAGACGGTGTTGAGGCCAACGATGTTGTATGGGTTAGAAACAGTGGCCCTGGGGAAAAGACAGGAGGCAGAGCTGGAGGTAGCAGAGATGAAAATCTTGAGGTTCTCTTTGGGAAGACCAAAGAGACGATTCATGGATGTGGTGAAGGAGGACATGAAGGTCGTTGGTGTAAGAGAAGAAGATGCAAAGGATAGGGTGAGATGGAGTCAGATGATTCGCTGTGGTATAGAGAAGTGTTAATAGAGAAGTACAGAGAAGGCTGGAGGGAGCTGCAGTGTGCCTTCATGGATCTGGAGAAAGCATATGACGAGAAAGGAACTGTGGAAATGTATGAGGAAGTCTGGAGTGGCAAAAAAGTATGTTAGAGTGGTGCAGGACATGTAAGACAGTGGTGAGTTGTGCTGTTGGCATGGCAGAAGAGTTCAAGGTGGAGGTGGGACTGCATCAAGGGTCACCCCTTCTTGTTTGCTATGGTGATGGCAGGCTGACAGACGAGGTGAGACAAGATTCCCCATGGACTATGATGTTTGCAGATGACATTGTGATCTGTCGTGAGAGCGAAGAGTATTGGTAGTAGGATGCTGAGGTTGTATCTACCAGGCAGAAAGCCTAGAGGAAGACCAAAGAAAGAAAAGATTTATGGCTGTGGTGAAGGAGGACATGACGGTAGCTGGAGTAAGAGTAGAAGATGCAGAGGATATGGTGAGATGGAGGCAGATATTTGCTGTGGTGACCCCTGAAGGGAACAGCCGAAAGGAAAAGAGGAATATATATATATATATATATATATATATATATATATATATATATATATATATATATATATATATATATACACACACACACACATACATTGTATTCGACGTGATAAGCGCCCAGGTTAACAGTAAGTACTTATTCCCATCGAGATGGAAAACGTGAATAAAAGCAGAATAATAAAAGAGTTTTACAGGTATTATATATACACATATATATATATATATATATATATATATATATATATATACACACACACACACACACACACACACACACACACACACACACACACTCACTACTGAACGTCCAGGGACAGGACATTGAGACAGTGGACAGTTTCAAATACCTGGGCGTTCACCTTAACAATAAACTGGACTGGTCCCACAACACCAACACCCTGTACAAGAAGGGCCAGAGTCGCCTCCACCTTCTGAGGAGACTTAGGTCCTTCGGAGTATGCAGAACTCTGCTCAGGGCTTTTTTTGACTCTGTGGTAGCCTCTGCAATCCTCTACGCTGCCATCTGCTGGGCCCCGGGCAGCACAGAGCGGGACAGAAAGAGACTGAACAAGCTGGTCAGGAGGGCCAGCTCTGTCCTCGGCTGCCCACTGGACTCTGTGGAGGAGGTGAGTGAGAGGAGGATGGTAGCAAAGCTCACATCCATCATGGTCAACAGCTTTCACCCACTGCACCAGACTGTAGAGAAGCTGAGTAGCTCCTTCAGTGGACGACTGAGACATCCTCAGTGCAGGAAGGAGCGAAACCGCAGGTTGTTCATTCCCACCGCTGTCAAACTGTACAATGCCACTTTGTAACTGTCTGTGAAAATACCGGTTATGTGCAATAAAAACCCCGTGCACTTTAATCAACCACATCTACCCCACTGACTGGGAACCATATCAACCCATCTACTCTGCCCTCAGATACATGTACACTTGAATATAGGCCAGTCTACAAAGTTGTTCCCTTCTTTTCTTTTATTGTTTATTAATTTTTACTATTTATGTATCTATTTATTTATTTACTTATATAATATATATGTATGTGTGCATGTTTGTATATGTATCTATTTTTGCACCCCCTACTGATGGTACCTCAAGAGCCTGTAACAGTGAATTTCTCCATTGTGAGATTAATAAAGCTGTATCTTCTCTTATCTTATCTTATCTTATCTTATCTTATATATATATATATATATATATATATATATATATATATATATATATATATATACATATATAGATATAGATATAGATATGTATATGTATAACTTCTTTTTCTTTGGGTTGTTCCCTTCAGTGGTCACCACAGCAAATCATTTGCCTCTATCTCACCCTCTCTTCTGCATTTTTTGTCTTTTTAATATCACTCATTCATTTGTCATATTTTTTAACCATAATACACACTTAAAAGTCTTTGATCCTCAAAAAAGCTGACTGTTCACGTCATAATCCAGTGCGCCTTGTGTGTGGATGAAGCCGCACAACTCCATCTCACTGACACCTTAAAAACCCAATTGAAGCAAACTAATTCCAGAGACCACCATTATTCCAGTGGATTAACCAAAGAGCTCCAGCCTCTAGATATTGGTGTCCAGGTCGTAAGTTAGAGAGATCTGAGCTTTATGTCCAAATAGCGGGATAAAGCACTGCTACAGGTGTCCTCCTGAGACCTCAGTTTAACCTTCTTCAATTTAAAGTTACACTGATAAGCTCCTTAAGAGTAATGACCTCCATTCTGGAATGAACACAATAGCAATGTGCTGGCTTTTTAAGGAGGCATGGCTGAGAGAATATCCTGACCCAGGAAGACTTCTAATCGTCGTCTCTCTTGAGGTGAGCACTATCCCGCACCCAGTCCTCTCATGTTTTTCATGATACCCAGTCGATGGCGAAAGGGAGCATGAGAGACATCTACAGGGTAGTTGCTGGGGGTTAGGGTTAGGTTATGGTTAGGGGTTAGGGTTAGGGTTTGGGTTAAAATGGCATTTTGATGGTGTTTTCCCATGCTCACTTTCGCTTTCTAGTTTTTCTTCTTTCTTCTTTTCCTTTCAGCTATTCCATTCAGGGGTCGCCACAGCAAATCATCTGCCTCCATCTCACTCTGTCTTCTGCATCTTCTTCTCTTATGCCAACTACCTTCATGTCTTCCTTTACCACATCCATAAATCTTCTCTTTGGTCTTCCTCAAGACCTTCTGCCTGTTAGTTTGAATCGCAGCATCCTACTACCAATATATTTACTATCTCTCCTCTGAACATGTCCAAACTATCTCAATCTAGCGTCTCTGACTTGTCTCCAAAACATCTTACATGGGCTGTCCCTCTGATGTACTCATTCCTGATCTTATCCATCCTCGTTACTCCCAGAGAGAACCTCAGCATTTTCATCTCTGCTCCCTCCAGCTCTGCCTCCTCAGTGCCAATGTTTCTAAGCCATACAACATCACTTGTCTCATTATCGTCTTGTACACGTTTCCTTTCATTCTTGCCAATACCCTCCTATCACACATCAGACCGGACACTTTTCTCCAACCATTCCTGCCGGCACATGCTTCCCCTCCATGGATCAACATCTTGCTGCGATAAAGGGGCTTGTGTGCTTCAATAACCCTGAGAGCTATGCTGGCGGGAGTGTAAGCTTCTGGTAGGGCCACCCATGCCAGACAGGTTGATTGATAGAAGCCAGACTAAGCATGATCCATCGGCCCTCCAGGTTTGGAATTGGGCACAAGACTAACAAATCGGTTTGGGAAAAAATAAGCACGTTACGGAATCAGCAACAGAGACAAACTGAACTTCAGTGTGGGATGAGCCTTCCAAGTCTAATGTGACTCGTATGAATGCTGATGGCCAAAGCTGAAGATAAGATACAGATACAGCTTTATTAATCTCACAATGGAGAAATTCACTGTTACAGGCTCTTGAGGTACTATCAGTAGGGGGTGCAAAAATAGCTACAAGTACAAACATACACACATACATATATATTATATAAGTAAATAAATAAATAGCTACATAAATAGTATAAATTAATAAACAATAAAAGAAAAGAAGGGAGCAACTTTATAGACTGGCCTATATTAAAGTGTAATGTATCTGAGGGCAGAGTAGATGGGTTGATATGGTTCACAGTGGGGTAGATGTGGTTGATTAAAGTGCACGGGGTTTTTATTGCACATAACCGGTATTTTCTGAAAGGATGTTACCTGCAGGATGAGAGAGGACCTGAACACCACTAAGACCAAGATCAGGCTAGGACATTGGAATGTGAGGACCATGTACAAGACAGACAAGCTGGCCCAGGTAACATCAGAGATGAAGAGATTCAATCTCCATATCATAAGAATGAGTGAGAGTAGATGAAATGGATCTGGGTGGATGAGACCCAACACTGGAGAAACAGTCATCTACTCTGGGAGACACGACCAGCATCATGAAGGAGTTGCCATCATCCTCCAGAAAGGTGTGGAAAGATGTCTACTGGAATGGAAGCCCATTAGCAGCAGAATGATGAGTGTGAGACTGAAGGGCAGGCACATCAACATCACCATCATCCAGTGTTACGCATCAACCAATGATAGCAACAACAAGGCCAAAAAATGCTTTCTACAGCCAACTGCAGGCAGAGTTAGAGAAAGCCCCACAACACAATCTCCTCGTCATCATGGGTGATCTCAATGCCAAGGTCGGAAGTGACAACGCAGACTGCAAGAGAGTCATGGGTAAACATGGAATGGGGACCAAGAATAACAATGGCGAGAGACTTGTGGAGTTGTGCGCCATGAACAACCTGGTGATTGGAGGGACCCTCTTCACACACTGTGATATCCACAAACTGATATGGAGCTCACCAGATGGGAGATACGGAAACCAGATTGATCATCTGATGATCAACGGTATGTGGCGAAGATCTATTCTGGATGTGAGGACCAAGTATAATGCAGACACTAAGAGTGACCACCACCTGATGATGGCACGCATCCAGATGAAGCTGAAAAAGACTCAGCACAGGTCGGCTTTGCAGATGGATTCTACACCCAGTAGTTGAAGGATAACAATGTACGGTCAACCTTCACCAGAATTCTGAGGAACAGATTCGAGATACTGAAAGACCTAAGGGACCAACAGGACATAGATACCACCTGGAACCATATCACTGCACTGTATACTGAAAGCAGCAAAGAAAAACTTGGATATCAAAAGAAGTAAACCAGCAAAGGCTGGATACAACAGCAAACCTTAAATGCTATAGAGGAGGGGGGGGGGGGTCAAGAAAAGACTCTTTCAAGCAAAATCTTCACAACTGTAAGAGAAAGACAGGAAGAAGAATACAGGACAGCTCACAGGAAAGTGAAGAGGCTTGCCAGCTGTTACAAGAGAGAAGCCATGCACTAACTAGCAACTGAGGCAGAGGAGGTGGCAGCACAAGGAGAACAAGGAAGAGTCTTCAAGATCACCAAGCACATATGCGGCAAATTCAAGGGAATTTCTGGGGACCAGTGAAGGACAAACAAGGAAAACTGCTGACAACAGAGAAAGAACAAGAAGATAGATGGACTGAGCATTTCAAGGAAGTCCTCAGTCGATCGCCAGTGGATGGAAACCAGCATCCTGGAAGCTACAGAAGACCTAGACATCAATATTGACTTTCCAACCTAGGAAGAGATTGTGGCTGCCATCAAGACTCAAGAATGGCAAGTCACCAGGCCGGGATAACCTTGATACCGAACTGTTCAAGGCAGACCCTGAGCTAGCAGCTGACATTCTACAACCACTTTTCAAAGCTATATGGGAGGGCAAGAGAATACCTGATGACTGGACCAAAGGAGTGATTGTCAAGATCCCCAAGAAAGGAGCCTTGGATGATTGCAACAACTGGAGGGGAATCACTCTGCTGTCGGTATCTATTTGCCAAGGTCATAATCAGAAGAATGTCAGATGCTATGGATGAAACACAAAGAAAATAACAAATAGGATTTCGGAAACAGCGAGGATGGTTTGACCAGACATTTGCACTCAGAAACATCATTGAACAATGCACAGAGTGGCAACTGCAGCTACATGTAAACTTCGTGGACTTTGAAAAAGCATTTGATAGTATTCACAGACAGTCTTTGTAGCATCCTTCGACACTACGGCATTCCATAAAATCTGGTACACTTGATCAAGAGCTTCTACATCAACTTTAGATGCTCTGTGGGCCATAGCAACACCTTCTTCAAAGTTAAGACAGGCATCAGGCAGGGGTATGTGATGTCAGCAACTCTTCAATTTGGTCATTGATTGGGTGATGAGGAGGACAACAGAGAGCACCTCTAGAAGGATACGCTGGAGTCTTTCTCAACCCTAGAAGACCTTGGTTTTGCAGATGACCTTGCACTGATATCCCATACACACCAACACATACAGGGAAAGACCAGCAGACTGCAAACCTTCGGACAGCAGGTGGGGCTTCAAATCAGGGTCAAGCAAACAGAGATAATGACATCAAATGTGAACACCCAAGCCCCTGTAAAAGTGAGCGGAAAAAATGTATGCCAGGCAGAAAAGTTTACATATTTGGGAATCATCATCATGTCTTCCTTTGTACCACCATTCCAGCAGACTGGGAGAGGCCAGGAGCATTTTCAATGAGATGAACACTATTTGAAGATCCACACAGTATAGCTTCAACACCAAGCACAGGCTGTACCAGAGCTGCGTCATATCTGTGCTCTTGTATGGATCTGAATGCTGGAGGATGACAGAGGCAGATCTTGCTAAGCTAGGATCATTCCACACCACATGTCTTCGAAAAATCCTCCAAATCTTCTGGCCTGAGAAGATCTCCAACGAGGTCCTGCTGAGACGATGTAAGCAAGTCGACATGGGTACCATCATTACAAGAAGAAAATGGAAATGGATTGGACATGTGCTGCAGAAAGACCAGCAGTCTATAGCAAGAACGGCATTGCACTGGACCCCAGGAGGAAAGAGTAAGACGGAGACCAAGAGTAACGTGGAGGAGGACAGTGGAGAGTGAGATGGAAGCCATGAAGCTTTCTTTGGGTTCTTTGAAAAAAAATGTCTCAGGACAGGCAGGGGTGGAGGAACTTTGCTGCTGCCCTACACAACACTGGGCGTAATGGTTAAATGATCTTTCCATTTCATGTGCAAGTTCTTCCACCTTTCCTGCTGCTCTTAGCAATCTCACATTCCATGTACCAATGGTGATGTTGTTTCTGGCAAGCAATTCTTTTGGGCCATCAGTCACATATTTTTCACCCCCATTCTGACGGCCAACAATGAAAGGCATGGTCCTCGTTCTGGGTGACCACCGAGCCGGTATGGATTGATTTGTGATTTTGATTGTCATCTGGTGTCTCTTGGGCAATATCGCAAGGCGGAGCCAATCCCTCTCCATGCCAGACCACAGCCAACATCCTCCATCTAGGTGGCTCACCCTGATCTCAAACATGTAGCCATTGAGCTTCTCTAGAAGCTTCCTCCGCCTTGGCTGGTGACCTTCCTCATGGAGGCCCTTCGCCCAGTGATGCCATGTTAACATCACCCCCTCACGTGGTTTAGCACACCTGTTAAGGCAAGGTCCCGGGGTGTTACGCTAGGACGTGAGAGATTTAGGGGATGGATCAGGACTAGTGGTGTCCGTCCAAAGCTCCCTACGTCCCCATATACATTTTATATTATTATAACTGAACAATGTTCAGTGTTATTGTGAAGAGTATTATTTTATATTTTATAATGTTATCACTGAACACTGTTGAGAGTTATTGTGGTGTATTATTTAATCTTTTATATGTTTATAGCTGAACAATGTTGGGAGTTATATTGTTATAACTGAATAATGTTGAGCGTTATTGTGAAGTGCATTATTAGAGTTGAATCAAGTTTGACTGATCTGACTTTTGTTTTGCTTAATGCACCTTATAATCTGGTGCACCTTGTGTATGGGCAGAGGTAATTCACAGATATTGCACCAGATGGTCCGGTGTGCCTTGTGTCCCCGAAAATACAGTATTTACTGAATTGCTTAATCCTAATTGGGGTCACGGGAAGGATGGTGCCCATCTCAGCTGACTCTGGACGAGGACAGAGTACACCCTAGATAGACAGCTCACCAGGCCATGACAGAGCATCTGCTAGAATAATTGCACAAAATTTTCTGTTATTTATTTATTTATTTATAATTGTTATTTCTTTTACAGAGGTGGAGCTTTGGACAATGAAGGCTCCAATAGAATTTAGAGATGATCTGGATCAAGTTCTGAATCCAGGAATTTGTTTTAAGGATTGTTTAACATTGTGGGAATGGATAATTTTTTTTGTTTGTTTGTTTTTTTATACGTTGGGAATTGCTGGCGTAGGGTATAGGCTTGTGCTCTAAATACATCTAAATGTTAAACTCATTGTAATACAGGCAGGTTTTCCCCTGCACGTGTGTGTGTGTGTGTGTGTGTGTGTGTGTGTGTGTGTGTGTGTGTGTGTGTGTGTGTGTGTGTGTGTGTGTGTGTGTGTGAAAGAGAGGAGAGAGAGAGAGAGAGAGAGAGAGAGAGAGGGTGAGAGAGAGGGGGAGAGAGAGCGAGAGAGAGAGAGAGAGAGAGAGAGAGAGAGGGAGAGGGAGAGAGGGAGAGAGAGAGGGGGGGAGAGAGAGAGAGAGAGAGAGAGGAGGAGGGCGAGAGGGAGAGAGAGAGAGAGAGGAGAGGGGAGAGAGAGAGAGAGAGAGAGAGAGAGAGAGAGAGAGAGAGAGAGAGGGAGAGAGAGAGTATACCCTGTTCTGGACAGAGATTCTCTGTACAAATCACAGTGCAGATTCACACAGGGAAACGGGAGGGCCGTTAACCAGAGAGGAATAAAAGGTTGGAGAGCGCATTGGAATAAAATAATACCACCACAAACTCAGCATAGCATCTATAACAGGAACATGTGGGCATTTTGGTGTTTTTCCTTATGTTACAGAAGCACAGAACCGAGGGAAATGGCTGAGGGAACAAATAAGTTCGATAACAAGGAACAAAAAAGCAGAGAGAAAATAATACAGAATTAAACATTTGATGCAATATAAAGCAGACAAAATATTTATATATGGAGGTGTGGCACCTCACAAGACGTGTTTAATTCCTTCCAGGATCCACCTCATCAAGTAAAATGGTGAATTGTCCCGTAGGAAATCATGGAAAAGCCATTAATTTGTTCCAGCCCCAAGATATACACATACAAACATACACACAAATATTTATATAGCACTAATTCTGGCACATGCCACTCAAAAGCGCTGGGGATGAGTCTGAGAACTTATTGATAGGCATGGTAGGCAAGTGTGAACAGATGTGTTTTAAGTTGTGACTTGAGCGTGTTTATGTTCACTTGGGATCTGACATGGATCGGTAGATTGTTCCACATTATTGGACCCGCTTTCTCAAATGAACGGTCACCAAATGTGTGTATTCGGGGTGTATAAGACAGCAGAGTTTTCAATGTAGTAATTACCACCAGTAATCTCGCAAGTGATAGTTACACTATGAGAAACAGGTGCTATTTAACTCACCCAACCACACCATGAAATCAGAAATCAGAAATCAGAATCAGTGTCATTTCTAGTATATATTATAGTCCGTATATGTATAATACATTATTAATCTTGGAGGAATACATACACACAAATTATATACCTCGACTTAAGTCGTTTGAAGTAAAGTCATTTTTGATTATACGTCGGTTTCAAAAAAATATATGAAAACATTTTTTAAACAAATAAAAATACAGTTCACATCATCATATTCATATAATAGCTCCCCACTATTTGAGAAGCACTGAATTAGTGGCAGCCTCAGCAAATTAAACATATACATACTCATGACATTACTGACACATGATTCATATTTAGCCAATAGATGAGAGCTTTTTTTCTCCCTCCTGCTGAATGGATGTGTATACTTTTTTTCACTTTGCAATCATGTTATCAACATGATTGTTTGAACTGCGAACTCACATTTTTTTCATGTGTTTTTAATGATTATTTTTAGCTCTATGATGCCACTCAAACACCCTGTATCTGCTCTAGCTTCTGGTAAGGTGTGGGGGTGGGTGGGGGGAGAACCAGTGTCTCTCCCTCACGCCGGCCTCCAAGCATGGATAAATGCAGAGGGTTGTGTCAGGAAGGGCATCCGATGTAAAACCAATGCCAAACTTGACATGCAAATCACAAATATTACCTCCATAGTGGATTGGTCGAGGCCCGGGTTAACAACAACCACCATCAGTGCTGTTAACCAACAGGGTGTTGGTTGAAGAAGGAGAGGCGGGAGGCATGTTCATAGGCGGAAAGAGAGGAGGAAAAGCATAAGTCTAGGACTGAGAGTATGGACTTTGAATATTAGAACTACGACAAGAAAAGCAAGAGAGCTGGCTGACATGATGCAGAGGAGGAAGGTGGACATACTGTGTGTTCAGGAGACCAGGTGGAAAGGTAGAAAAGCTAAACGCTTAGGAGCAGGGTTTAAGCTGCTTTGTCATGGTGTGGATGGAAGAGAAATGGAGTAGGAGTCATCTTGAAGGAGGGGTTTGTCAGGAATGTTCTAGAAGTGAAAAGATTGTCAGGCAAAGGGATGAGTCTCAAGTTTTAAATTGAAGCTGTGGTGTTAAATGTTGTTCGTGCTTATGGCCCACAGGCAAGATGTGAGCTAAAAGAAAAAGTGAGATTCTGGAGTGAGTTAGATGAAGTTATGCAGAGTACCCCCAGAGGTGAAAGAGTGGTCATTGGTGTAGACTTCATTGGACATGTTGGTGCAGGCTACAGAGGGGACGAGGAAGTGATGGGCAGGTTTGGTATCCAGGATAGGAACACAGAAGTACAGGGCAGATGATAGGTTTTGCAAAGAGGATGGAAATGGCTGTGGTGAATACTTTCTTCCAGAAGAGACAGGAGCATAGGGTGACATATAAAAACGGAGATAGGAGCACACAAGTGGACTACATCTTGTACAGGCGATGTAATTTGAAGGAAGTCAGTGACTGCAAAGTAGTAGTGGGTGAGAGTGTTGCCAAACAGCATAGGATGGTGGTGTGCAAGATAACGCTGATGTTGAGGAAGTTGAAGAAAACAAAGGCAGAGCAGAAGACAAAGTGGTGAAAGCTGAAAAAGGAACAGTGTCAGGTTGTCGTCAAGGAGTATTTGAAACAGTCTTTCGGTGGTCAGGACGTGCTTCCAGATGACTAGACAAGTGCAGCTAATGTGATCAAGGAGACAGGTAGGAAAATACTTGGTGTGTCTAATGGAAGGACAATAGATAAGCAGACATGGTAGTGGAATTAGGAAGTGCAGGAGTGTGTGCAAATTTACTTACTTACTTACTGCCTGTTATGCCGGGTGGCAAATAGGGCAGCAATAAACTTCCTGCACTCATCGCGGTCATCCGCCATCTGTCTCACTTGTCCCCATGATTTGCGAAATGTTTTCATTTTGGCTTCCACTGTACGCCTCCATGTTGTCTTCAGTCTGCCCCGACGTCGTTTCCCCTCAGGCGTCCAATGTAGCGCAGTACGAAGAAGAGAATCTGGTTCCTGGCGTAACACATGACCGACCCAGGTCCATCTTCGTTTCTTTATTGTTCTTGACACATGCTCACTGTCACACCATTCCATGAGGACATAATTTGCGATTGTTGAAGGCCAGAAGATTCTTAGGATTCAGCGTAGGTTCTTTGTATGGAAAACATTTACTTTGTCTACGTCAGCATCAGTCATCCGCCAGCACTCAGCACCGTAAAGAAGAGTTGAGATGATGCAGCTCTGATACAGTTTCAGCTTTGTTGCTACACTGTATTTAGAGGATTTCCACACGTTGTTCAGCATCCAGAAGGCTGTCCTGGCTTTGGTCAATCTGCTCTTGATATCCTCGTCTGCACCTCCTTCTTTATTGACAATACTGCCCAGGTAGGAAAATTTGTCAATGTACCAAAGGTTATCTTCTCCAAGAGTAATGGGGTTAGGGTTGGGGAAGTTCAGAGCCAGTACTTCAGTTTTCTCTGTGTTGACTCTTAATCCCACCTGAGATGCAAAGGATTTAAGCCTGCCCGTCTTCTCTTGGAGGTCCTTATGCGAATGAGCAAGGAGAGCTAAGTCATCAGCGTAATCAAGATCTTCAAGGGTTGTCAGAAAAGTCCACCTAATTCCTCTCTTCTTGTCCTTGGTTGTGCGGCATATGACCCAATCAATCACGAGGTTGAAAAGCAAGGTTGATAGGACACAACCTTGACGTACTCCCGTTTTCACCTCAAACATAATGTTGCTGCTACCAACACAGCAAGAAAAGCCGTCGTAATAGCTCTTGATGATGTTCCTGAGAGTGTCAGGGACGCCATAAACCTCTAGGATCTTCCAGAGGGTGTCTCTGTGTACGCTATCAAAAGCCTTCATAAAGTCAATGAAGTTTATGTACAGCCCTCGTTGCCACTTGGCACATTGCTCAATAATATTCCTCAGAGCAAATATGTGGTCCACACAGCGCCTGCCTTTACGAAATCCAGCTTGGTTTTGGCGAAGATGACTGTCTACTGCACTACATATTTTATTGTATATGATTTTGCCGAGAATTTTTCCTGGTACCGAGAGTAGAGCTATTCCTCGCCAGTTGTTGCAGTCAGTGAGTGTTCTTTTCTTAGGGATTTTGATGATTATCCCTCGCTTCCAGTCTGTTGGAACATCGCCACAGTTCCATATGGCTTCAAAAACATCGAAGAGGATCTTTGCTGATAAGGCTTGGTCTGCCTTGAAGAATTCAGGGCATAGTAAGTCAGGCCCTGGTGCCTTCCTATTCTTCAATGCTTTGATAACTCCTTCGATCTCATGTAGGTCAGGCAGGTCAATCGGGATGTTGAGCTCAAGACCTACAGGTTGAACATCAGCTGTAGTTGTAGGGTCAGGTTGGTTCAAGACTTCTTGGAAATGTTCGGCCCAGCACCTCTCTTGGTCCCCCTTGGTTGTAAGAAGTCTTCCTTGCTTGTCCTTCACAGGTGCGTTGCTGTTGTTACGAAACTTTCCACATACCTGCTTTGTTATCTTGTATAGCTCACTTTGGTGCCCTAATATTGCTGCTTTTTCTGCTTGAGATGCCATCTCTTCTACATGTTCTCGCTTGTCTTTCCTGGCCATCTTCTTGACAATCTTGTTGGTGTCTCGGTATTGAGCTTTCAGATTTTCCTGTATTCTTGCCGATTTAGCGCAGAGTAGATGTGACTTCAGATTGCGCCTTATTGCGATAGCCTCATAGGTTGCTTCACTAATCCAATCCTTGCTCTGGGTTTTCTTTCGGGGGCCTAGCACTTCATTCCCTGTGCCTGTGTAGACAGTCTTCACGTCTTCCCACAGCTTGTTGACCTGAACTTTTCCATCCTGTTTCTGCATCTTCTTCCCTAAAAACCTCAAACCTGTTCTTCAACTGGAGAATGAAGTTGTACTTGTGTCTAGGATTCTTTAGGAGGCTGACATCAGGTTTCTGCACACCAGCTGTTTTCTTACCAGTGCTTCTGAGTTTCAGCCTAAGAGACGCTACAACAAGATGATGGTCGCTGCTGATATCAGCTCCACGTTTCACTTTGACATCAAGGAGGGATCGTCGCCACGTGCCATTTATAACAATATGGTCGATTTGGTTCACATCTCGTTCATTAGGTGAGGTCCATGTGAGCTTGTGGATGTCTTGATGTTGAAAGAGGGTGCCTCCTATAACTAAGTTGTGGCTAGCACATGTCTCAACCAGACGAAGACCATTTTCATTCATAAGCCCGCAGCCTTCCTTCCCAATGACAGGTTCGAAATGCTTGTTGTCTCTGCCTACCTTGGCATTGAAGTCACCCATCATGTGGCACATCCAATATAGCTGCTTCCAGTTGTTTGTAGAAGGCGTCCTTGTCCTCCTCAGTGCTGTCATTGGTCGGGGAGTAGCGCTGGATAATTGAGAAATTGATATGCTGATCCTACAATCTGGCACCCATAAGTCGACTGCTGATTGGTTTCCAATGCAGAAGGCATCGCTCAGTCCCTTTCTTCAAGATCAGGGCAACCCCTTCTCGATGTTGACCGTCTCTCCGCCCTGAGTAGAGCACAGTCTCTCCGGTTGCAGTCTTGATCTCTCCACTGTCTGTCCACCTGCATTAACTTACACCTAAAAGTGTCAGGTCATAACGCCGCATTACTGATGTTACTTGGGCCAGTCTTCCCGTCTCGTACATGGTGCATACGTTCCAGATGCCCACTGTGGTTTTCTGTTTCGTATTCAGTACTTCCGTCTTCGTGCCAGTAGCGTCCTCTTGGCTTTGGCCACTGGGAGTCATACTAGCTTCATTCTGAGGCTCCGGAAGGTGAGCACGATTGATTGGAGTTACATTTGTTGCTGTTTCTGTAACATACTATTTTTACAAGGTCTGGTTGTTAGCCATACGCTCAACCCCCTATAACCTGGAGGGCCGGTTGGATGCTTTTAGTCTGGCCTCTACCCCAAAGACCTGTCTGACATGGGAAACCCTCCCAGGCCCAAAGGATCCGTCAGCAAAGCTCTTGAGGTCATTGAGGCGCACAAGCTTCTCAACCATCGACAAGGCAGCATCCACTGAGAAGAGTGTGTACAAAGGAAGCGGTTATCTAAGAAGAATTGGAACACTGAGAGGACCGAAGAGAGCAAACAGCAGTACAGGGAGACACAGCATAAGGCGAAAGTAGCAGTGTCAAAGGCCAAACAGAGGGCGTATGACGACTTGTATGCTAGGTTGGACAGTAAGGAGGGAGAAAATTATTTATACTGGTTGGCAAAGCACAGAGATAAAGATGAGAAGGACATGTAGCAAGTTAGAGTGATAAAGGACAGAGAGGGGAATGTATTGACTGATGATAGAAGTGTGCTGGGAAGATGGAAAGAGCACTTTGAAGAGCTGAGAGAAAAGATGAGAGAGGAAAAAAAGAGTACAAGTGGTGACTGTCGAGGACCAGGAAGTAGCGAAGATTAGTAAGGGTGAAGTGAGGAGGGCATTGAAGAGGATGAAGAGTGGAAAGGCAGTTGGTTCTGATGACATACCGGTGGAGGTATGGAAGTGTCAAGGAGAGGTAGCAGATTTCCTGACAAGAACATTCAACAAGGTCTTAGAGAGTGAGAGGATGCCAAAGAGTTGGAGGAGAAG
>CM045734.1:64765413-64850413 GCA_024760905.1 Plotosus lineatus
TAAGATCTCGGAGATAATGTGAAGGGTTGATATTAGCCAATATTTGGACAGCGGACAAGGGGTGAGGTCAGGTTTTTTTAATTAAAGTTTTGATGAGTGTCTGTTTAAACAATGTATGAAATGAACATTATTTCTGGTAGCAAGAACAAGAAAATTGTGCTAGAAAAGTGATAAGGAATTAATGAAACAAGTGCCCTCTTCGAGGAGAAGAAAATTAAATGTTGCGTACTAACATCATCTGCACCCTATACAGAAAATTACATTAATTGATAAAGAGAATGGTTGCCTTAAAAGGATTTAAATGACACAAATTGTACAACCTAACCTTCATGAGCTGGCCCATCTTTTAAATTAGGACTAGCACTAACAGTTTCTTTCTTTCTTTCTTTCTTTCTTTCTTTCTTTCTTTATTTCTATCTAAATTAATGAGTTTTAATCATATGTGGCCCTGAGGATTTTTTTAAACACAGATCCATGATTTGAATTTTCAGAAAAACAGTTTTAATTTCAGTTTGATGTGTTCCTCCTGAGCTAGTGAGCATGTTCACTTGAAAACATTCTAAAATGATTATTTAAATATGAAGAACAATGTAAATGAACAGAGAAGAAAAATCAGAAATGAGGCAGATTTTCACTGCACACACTGTTACCATAAATCAACAATAATGAGAAAGAGGGAGAGAGAGAGAGAGAGAGAGAGAGAGAGAGAGAGAGAGAGAGAGAGAGAGAGAGACTGAGATCCCTCTTGTAGTTTCCTCTCAGAACATGTGCTGAGTGCTCTCAGTGTGAAGTGTTCACTGTCTGATCAATATTACTGCCAGTCTGCATTAATCTCCATACTGAATGTCACAATGACTCTGGAGATGCAGCTGATCATCCCTGACACTCTTCAACATGGCGGCTGTGCCACCATTGTGTGTGTGTGTGTGTGTGTGTGTGTGTGTGTGTGTGTGTGTGTGTGTGTGTGTGGAAAATGCATTTCAATTAATACCAAAGTATCCACAATGCATTCAATAAGAGAGAGAGGAAGAGAGAGAGAGAGAGAGAGAGAGAGAGAGAGAGAGAGAGAGAGAGAGAGAGAGAGAGAGAGAGAGATTGTAAAAATGTAATTAATGCCAAAGTCAATGCCAAATGAATATAAACGTTTTCATAAGCTTGTCACACATGAATGTGCTGACAAAAGATTCTATGATAAAAACCCTTATTTCTCATGGACACAGTATTGTTTTGGTTAACTCTGCAAATCGGTTAAAATAAGACGGGTCTCATTTCCAAATTTGGATCAGAATAGCACAGAGACAAAACAATCTCAGGTCATCATACATTCCGTGTTTTACTTCATGTTTTTTATCCATTTTTCACATGTGTATTAGACATATTGTTTTCTATTATTTTGTACTACTTATTGGTTTTCATCAGATTAATTTGCATGAGTGTTTAGGGAACCTGAGCAGTTATCATTGGGCATCATTGGACACCCTTTACTAATCCCCCTCTAAAAGGGGAGACTTAAAGCTGCAGTTCTAGTCTACCAGACTCCTTTCAAGGAATGACTACTCTGGCTTGTGACTATTGAGGCTATGATGGGATCTTCATTTTGTCCTAGAAGGAAGTTACTCACACATACTTGTGGGTTGACATCTCGTTATGTCTATTTGCCTGTTATATTTCATGTAAGAAAGGCTTTGAATTGGACAATGTTATTGTTTTTGCTATGCTGTGGCAACATTCACTGGTCCTTATTAAAACGCATTCACTGCAAACATTAGGGGTTCACATACCATCAGGGATTCAGTTCAGAACATTTTCACCACAGGTTGCCCTCATGTATTCTAATTCCAAAATATCTCTTAGTGGTAATGTTGAGGATGATTTGTTTGCAGTTCCTGTTTACTCTCTAGTTAGATCTTCTTCTATCTTCTTCTTTTCCTTTTGGCTGCTCCTTTCAGGGGTCGCCACAGCAAATCATCTGCCTCCATCTCACCGTATCCTCTGCAGCTTTTTGTCTTACACCAGCTGCCTTCATGTCCTCCACCACATCCATGAATCGTCTCTTTGGTCTTCCTCTAGGCCTTCTGCCTAGTAGTTCCAACCTCAACATCCTACTACCAATATACTCACTATCCCTCCTCTGTACATGTCCAAACCATCTCAATCTAGCCTCTCTGACGTTGTCTCCAAAACATCTTACATGTGCTGTCCCTCTGATGTGCTCATTCCTGATCCTATCCATCCTCGTTACTCCCAAAGAGAACCTCAAGATTTTCATCTCTGCTGCCTCCAGCTCTGCCTCCTGTCTTTTCTCCAGGGCCACTGTTTCTAAACCATACAACATCGCTGGACTCAACACCGTCTTGTACACTTTTCCTTTCATTTTTGCCGATACCTTCCTATCACACATCACACCGGACACTTTTCTCCAACCATTCCAAACAGCCTGCACACGCTTCTTCACCTCTTTTCCACACTCTACATTGCTCTGGATTGTTGAGCCTAAGTACTTAAAATCCTCCACCTTCCTGATCTCTGCTCCTTGTAACCTGACTGTTCCTGTTGGGTCCTTGGCATTCATACACATGTATTCAATCTTACTGAGGCTAATCTTCATTCCCCTCCTTTCCAGGGCATACCTCCACCTCTCTAGGTTTTCTTGCACTTGTTCTCTGCTCTCACTGCAGATCACAATGTCATCTGCAAACACCATAGTCCATGGAGATTCTTGCCTAACCTCGTCTGTCAGCCTGTCCATCACCATAGCAAACAAGAAGGGGCTCAGAGCTGACCCTTGATGCAGTCTCACCTCCACCTTGAACTCTTGTGTCACACCGACAGCACACCTCACCACTGTCTTATATCTCGCATACATGCCCTGCACCACTCTAACATACTTCTCTGCCACTCCAGACTTCCTCATGCAAGAACACAGTTCCTCTCTCGGCACCCTGTCATATGCTTTCTCCAGATCCACAAAGGCACAATGCAGCTCCTTCTGACCTTCTCTGTACTTGTCTATTAACATCCTCAAGGCAAAGTTGTTGCCACAACTCTGCACATCTCCCTTGTTCTTAAAAAATGGCACAAGCACACTTTTCCTCCATTCCTCTGGCATCCTCTCACTCTCTAAGACCTTGTTGAATGTTCTTGTCAGAAAATCTACTGATTCCTCTCCTAGACACTTCCATACCTCCACTGGTATGTCATCAGGGTCAATTGCCTTTCCATTCTTCATCCTCTTCAATGCCCTCCTCACTTCTTCCTTACTAATCTTTGCTACTTCGTGGTCCTCAACAGTCACCTCTTCTACTCTTTTTTCTCTCTCATTTTCCTCATTCATCAGCTCTTCAAAGTACTCTTTCCATCTTCCCAGCACACTTCTGTCATCAGTCAATACATTTCCCTCTCTGTCCATAATCACTCTAACTTGCTGCACATCCTTCCCATCTCTATTTCTCTGCTGTGCCAACCTGTAGAAATCATTTCCCCCCTCTTTACTTTCCAACCGAGCATACAAGTCATCATACGCCCTCTGTTTGGCCTTTGACACCGCTACGTTCACCTTACGCTGTCTCCCTGTACTCCTGTTTACTCTCTTCGGTCCTCTCTATGTCCCACTTCTTCTTATTTATATATATATATATATATATATATATATATATATATATATATATATATATATATATATATATATATATATACACACACACACACACACACACACACACACACACACACACACACACACACACACACACTCATCCTTTGCCATTTCCCAATTTGAGTATTGCGGTCTTGGTGCATTGTGGTATTTTTAAAAATAACTTAAAATATATATATATTCATAAAATTTTCAAAATTCGCACCGAAACTTGCAGGGACCGCCCATTCGCAAGCTGATAGGCTTAGTCGAGTGATGCTGTTGCCTCGCACATCAATAAATCCCTGAGGGGAGGCAGCAGACGCCGAGTTCTCTCAAGCATTGTTGGATTTCTTATCGCGCTACAGTATTTCTGTAATTTTGTTCCTTATTTTATTTTATTTATCTCGAAAATGGCTCCTAAACGTCCTGCACCATCTGTGGCATCCATTGAGCCCAAGAAAAAGTGAAAGATGATGACCATGAACAAGAAGGTAACGTTGTTAGATATGCTGGCTGCGGGCAAAACTTATGCCCACGTGGCACCCCATTATGGCCTAAACGAGTCGACCATGCAGTACATTAAAAAGACGAAGTGAACATTCGGAAAACAGCATCAATATACTTTTACAAGGACACTAAGCAAGTGGTAAGCACTCGGAATAAAAACATTGTTAAGATGGAGAATGCTCTATTGGTTTGGAGCTTGGATTGTCGGGAGAAGAAGATCAGTCTCGATAGCAACATGATTTGAACCAAAGCGAAGGCTTTGTATTATAGACGAAGACGATGAAGATGAATCTCAGCCTAGTATCAGTACTGCTGAGCCACAAGAAAAACATGGTTTTGCTGCCAGCAAGGGCTGGTTTGAAAACTTTAAGAAGTGGTATGGCCTGCAGAGTGTTTCGCTGTATGAGGAGGCCTCCTCGGCAGACCACGTGGCAGCCAAACGGTACGTCGAGGTAGAGTTCCCGATAATAGTCGAAGAGAATGGTTATCTTCCAGAACAAGTGTTCAATATGGCTGAGACTGGTCTCTTTTGGAAGAGGATGCCTTCCCGGACATTTTTGTACAAAGATGAACTGAAAAGGGCAGGGTTCAAGGCGCATAAGGATCACCTCACGTTCATCATGTGTAGGAATGTTGCTGGATTCATGATAAAGCCAGCCTTAATCTACAGGTTCAACCATCCTCATGCTTTGAAAAACAAGAACAAAGCCTTGCTGCCTGTCCACTGGATGAGCAACAAGAAAGCATGGATCACGAAAGCCCTCACAAATGAGTGGTTTTATCCTGAGCACGAAACTCTATTTAGCTGAAAGGGGGCTGCCCTTCAAGGTCCTCCTCGTAATGAACTGTGCAGGAGGATATGCAACCGATCTCCATTATGAAGGGGCTCAAGTGGAGTTCCTGCCCCCCAACACCACTTCCCTCATTCAACCTATGGATTAGGGGGTTATTCGGGCCTTCAAGGCCCTCTACACAAGATCCACAATGCAGGGCCTCATCTCATCAATCAACAAGGATAACCAGCATTCAGCATCAAAGAGTATTGTGGTACAACATTGCCACATGTCTGACCAACATCCAGAATGCCATCAGTGATATGAAAGAAAAAACAATTATTTCAAGCTGGAAAAATTTGTGGTCTAAAAAAATCACCCATAATTATGAGGGATTTACGCCTGAGGTGGTTCATCACTCAGCCGTAGATAAGGCCGTGAAGCTGGCTCGGTTGGTAACCACTGAAGGCTTCTCAGACATGACGATAGAGGACGTCAACACACTGCTCGAGTGCCACTCTACCCCCCAACTGATGAGGACCTCATTGAAATGACCAAATCGGGGCGTGAGAAAGAAGAGGTAGAGGAGGCTGAGAACGACAGTGAGGATGAAGAGCATGGTCTAACTTTGAGCAATCGGCAAGAGATTTTCAATATGGCACATAGTTTGCAACAAAGGGTCCAGGAGATTGATGACAACATGGTTAGAGCCATCGAATTTGGCAATCGTCTTGACGGTGTCATGTCATTGTACAAAAACATATTTGTACAAAAAAGAAACAGCAGTCACAACTCCCCATCACCATGTTCCTGGTGCACCGAAAAGCTCCCGCAGAAGCTTCTCCTGCTGCCTCTACACCTCCTCCTGCTCCTACCACACCTCCTACTGCCCCTTCAACTTCCATCGATGATCCAATGCCTCTCGAATCTGACAAAGAGGCATGATCGGTCTTGCAATAACCATCATCTTCATCATTTTCACTTCATCTTCACTTCACCTTCATCGTACTGCACAGGTCTCTCGTCGTCTCTCGTCATCACATATCAAGTGGAGAAGAGCTTCTCAGAGATGAGAACAGTACTTAAAGTATTTATACTGTACTGATAAATATATATACAGTTTTTATACTTATAAATATGTATATAAATTCTATTCAAATATTACTGTAATACATTACAGTATTTACATATGCATATATGTAACTGTGTAACTGTGTAACGTTTAATATATATATATATATATATATATATATATATAATGCAGCCGTGAGGGGGGGGCACAAACCAGTGTCTCTCCCTCACGCCGGTCCCAAGCCCGGATAAATGCAGAGGGTTGCGTCAGGAAGGGCATCCGGCGTAAAACAAATGCCAAATAAACTATGCGAATCACAAGAAAGAATGACATACCGGATCGGTCGAGGCCCGGGTTAACAACGACCGCCATCAGTGCCGTCAACCAACAGGGTGCTGATGGAAATTGGACTACTGTTGGTCGAAGACGTCGAAGAAGGAGAGGCAGGAGGCGTGTCCGTTGCCAGAGAGAGAAGAGGAAAGGCATGAGTCTAGGACTGAAAGTAGGGACTTTGAATATTGGAACTATGACAGGAAAAGGTAGCGAGCTGGCTGACATGATGCAGAGGAGGAAGGTGGACATACTGTGTGTTCAGGAGACCAGGTGGAAAGATCGCAAGGCTAGAAGCATAGGAACAGAGTTTAAGCTGTTTTATCACGGTGTGGATGGGAAGAGAAATGGAGTCGGAGTCATCTTGAAGGAGGAGTTTGCCAGGAATGTTCTAGAAGTGAAAAGAGTGTCAGACAGAGTCTGAGTCAAGTCAACAGACAGAGTCAAGTTAGAAATTAAAGGTGTGATGGTCAATGTTGTTAGTGCTTATGCCCCACAGACAGGATGTGAGCGAGAAGAGAAGGAGAGATTCTGGAGGGAGTTAGATGAAGTGATGCAGAGTACCCCCAGAGGTGAAAGAGTGGTCATTGGGGCAGACTTCAATGGACATGTTGGTGCAGGAAACAGAGGGACGAGGAAGTGATGGGTAGGTTTGGTATCCAGGACAGGAGCATGAAGGACAGATGGTGGTAGATTTTGCAAAAGGATGGAAATGGCTGTGGTGAATACTTTCTTCCAGAAGAGAGAGGAGCATAGGGTGACTTATAAAAGTGGAGGTAGGAGCACACAGGTAGACTACATCTTGTGCAGGCGATGTAATTTAAAGGAAGTCAGTGACTGCAAAGTAGTAGCGGGTGAGAGTGTTGTCAAACAGCATAGGATGGTGGTGTGCAGGATGATGCTGATGGTGAGGAAGGTGAAGAAGGCAAAGGCAGAACAGAAGACAAAGTGGTGGAAGTTGAAAAAGGAAGAGTGTCGGGTTGTCTTCAAGGAGGAGTTGAAACAGGCTTTGGGTGGTCAGGAAGTGCTTCCAGATGACTGGACAACTACAGCGAATGTGATCAGGGAGACAGGTAGGAGAATACTTGGTGTGTCATCTGGAAGGAAAGTAGATAAGGAGACTTGGTGGTGAAATGAGGAAGTGCAGGAGTGTGTACAAAGGAAGAGATTAGCTAAGAAGTGGGACATTGACAAAACCGAAGAGAGTAAACAGGAGTACAGGGAGACACAACATAAGGCAAAGGTAGCAGTGTCAAAGGCCAAACAGAGCGCGTTTGATGACTTGTATGCTCGGTTGGAAAGTAAGGAGGGAGAAAATGATTTATACAGGTTGGCACAGCAGAGAAATAGAGATGGGAAGGACGTGCAGCAAGTTAGATTGATAAAGGACAGACAGGGAAATGTATTGACTGATGACAGAAGTGTGCTGGGAAGATGGAAAGAGTACTTTGAAGAGCTGATGAATGAGGAAAATGAGAGAGAAAAAAGAGTAGAAGAGGTGACTGTTGAGGACCAGGAAGTAGCAAAGATTAGTAAGAGTGAAGTGAGGAGGGCATTGAAGAGGATGAAGAATGGAAAGGCAGTTGGTCCTGATGACATACCGGTGGAGGTATGGAAGTGTGTAGGAGAGGTAGCAGTAGATTTTCTGACAAGAACATTTAACAAGGTCTTAGAGAGTGAGAGGATGCCAGAGGAATGGAGGAGAAGTGTGCTGGTGCCCATTTTTAAGAACAAGGGAGACATACAGAGTTGTGGCAACTACAGAGGGATAAAGTTGATGAGCCATACGATGAAGTTATGGGAAAGAATAGTGGAAGCTAGACTAAAGGCAGAAGTCAGCATTTGTGAACAACAGTTTGGTTTCATGCCCAGAAAGAGCACCACAGATGCAGTGTTTGCCTTGAGGATGTTAATGGAGAAGTACAGAGAAGGTCAGACGGCACTGCATTGTGCCTTTGTGGATCTGGAGAAAGCATATGACAGGGTGCCGAGAGAAGAACTGTGGTATTGCATGAGGAAGTCTGGAGTGGCAGAGAAGTATGTTAGAGTGGTGCAGGACATGTATGAGAGATGTAAGACAGTGGTGAGGTGTGCTGTCGGTGTGACAGAAGAGTTCAAGGTGGAGGTGGGACTGCATCAAGGGTCAGCTCTCAGCCCCTTCTTGTTCGCTATGGTGATGGACAGGCTGACAGACGAGGTTAGACAAGATTCCCCATGGACTATGATGTTTGCAGATGACATTGTAATCTGTAGTGAGAGCAGAGAACAAGTGCAGGAAAATCTAGAGAGCTGGAGGTATGCCCTGGAAAGGAGGGAATGAAGATTAGCCTCAGTAAGACAGAATACATGTGCATGAATGACAAGGACCAAAGAGGAACGGTGAGATTACAGGGAGCAGAGATAAGAAAGGTGGAGGATTTTAAGTACTTAGGCTCAACAATCCAGAGCAATGGAGAGTGTGGAAAAGAGGTCAAGAAGCGTGTGCAGGCAGGTTGGAATGGTTGGAGAAAAGTGTCCGGTGTGATGTGTGATAGGAGGGTATCGGCAAAAATGAAAAGAAAAGTGTACAAGACGGTGTTGAGGCCAACGATGCTGTATGGGTTAGAAACAGTGGCCCTGGGGAAAAGACAGGAGGCAGAGTTGGAGGTAGCAGAGATGAAAATGTTGAGGTTCTCTTTGGGAGTAACGAGGATGGATAGGATTAGGAATGAGCACGTCAGAGGGACAGCACATGTAAGATGTTTTGGAGACAAAGTCAGAGAGGCTAGATTGAGATGGTTTGGACATGTACAGAGGAGGGATAGTGAGTATATTGGTAATAGGATGCTGAGGCTGGAACTACCAGGCAAAAGGCCTAGAGGAAGACCAAAGAGACGATTCATGGATGTGGTAAAGGAGGACATGAAGGTCGTTGGTGTAAGAGAAGAAGATGCAAAGGATAGGGTGAGATGGAGGCTGATGATTCGCTGTGGCGACCCCTGAAGGGAAAAGCCGAAAGGAAAAGAAGATATATATATATCTCCTGATCTCTTCAAAGGAACAGCACCGGAAGAGAAAATTAAAGGGTCTTTTTTTTTTTTAATTGTGCTGTTTTCTGTTTATTTTCAGCTTTCGTGTAAGTAGTTTGGTTCATACCACAAAATGAATAACTTAAATACTAGTAAACCTCTTTTATTGTTCTGTTATTCATGTTTTCCACCTCGATAGTAATAAGCACTTACCGTTCCACTCAGCTGGTAAACATTTTAATAAGCGCCCACCCAATTTATTTTTTTTTAAAGTTCCCTGGGCGCTTAGGACATTGAATACGGTGTGTGTGTGTGTGTGTGTGTGTGTGTGTGTATATATATATATATATATATATATATATATATATATATATATATATATGCTTCCGCCTATGACAACATCACCAAAGACGAGAGAAACATCATTATGCATACCAAAAACTCTACTTTGGTGCATAAGCAACAAACTTGGCAAAAGAAGGGAAACACCACATTCGACGTCACAATGGGGAGCCACGATGGCGCGGAAACCTGCGAGCTGGTGGGAAACTTCCTACTTTCCCAGCTAACAAAGCTCGACATCAACGTCGGGCTTTACCGCGATGATGGTCTTGCCTATTCTGACACCACACCCCGTATCATGGAAAAAATCAAAAAAGAAATATGCCGCATTTTCTCCAATAATGGACTACGGATCACTATATAAGCCAATAAACAGATCACCAACTTCTTAGATGTCACCCTCAACCTGAACAGTGGCACCTACCAGCCATTCACCAAACCGAACACCACACTGCTATACGTCCATCATGAAAGTAACCACCCGCCCATCATAACTAAAAACATCCCCGCCGGCATCAACAAACGGTTATCAGCACTTTCATCTGACAAGACAGCCTTCGAACAGGCGGCGCCCCCTTACCAGAAAGCACTACATGACAGCGGATACAACTATACATTACACTATGAACCAAACATGAGCAGCAATCAAAAAAACAGACAACGCAGAAACATCCTATGGTACAACCCGCCCTTCAGCAAAAACACCAGCACCAACATCGGACACAGATTCCTCACACTAATAGACAAGCACTTCACCAAGGACCACAAACTCCGGAAAATTTTCAACCGCAACACCCTCAAGATCAGTTACAGCTGCATGAACAGCACTAAACAAATAATAGACAATCACAACAAGCGCACTCTGGCTTTGCATGACAATGCCGACGATACTAACTCACCAAACAAAAGAACGCAATGCAACTGCCGACAGAAAAACGCCTGCCCACTCAACGGGAACTGTCTGCAATCATCAGTCATCTACCAAGCCACCGTCACACGGACAGACAATAATACAACTGAAACATACATCGGACTGACAGAGAACACTTTTAAAACCAGATACAGGAACCACATCGCATCCTTCCGCAATGAAAAAAGTAGAAACTCCACCGAACTCAGCAAGCACATCTGGACACTCAAAGACACGAACATTGATCACCAGATCTCATGGAGAATTTTATCATCACACCCGACATACAGCAGCTCAAACAAAAGATGCAATTTATGCCTCAGGGAGAAGTTCCTCATTATATACAGACCCGAACTGTCTTCACTAAATAAAAGAAACGAACTCGTAACTTCATGCCGACACAGGAAAAAATCATTATTATGCAACACACCCCCTTCAGTACACTAAGTATTTGATTGTATCAATCTGTATCTAAACATTATATATACTTGTGTATGTGTGTGTATGTGTTTACGCACGTGAACGTATATATATATATATATATATATATATATATATATATATATATATATATATATATATATATATATATATATAAAAGTGTGTACATATATGAGTCCACGGGCATGAGAAAAACTAATGTATGCACATGTATGCATGTATCGATATTTAAAAAACCCGCCCCCGAATACATAATGAACACCACCCCATCTAGAGGACGCCATGTTCACCGACATTGCAGCTCCCCCAGCACTTTGTAATCATTCTTCTATAATCACCTGAAGAGAGAGGATGGTTTCACCACCCCTCGAAACAGATCTGTCATGATAAATGGAGTTTCAATAGAAAGTCTTTGTCCTGTCCTTTTATTTTTGTATATATATATATATATATATATATATATATATATATATATATATATATATATATATATATATATATGGGCACTTAGAATAGGCTGCAGCCAGTATAGGGGTAGCACCTTACCCCAGGTTAAGGCCTGTCAGCTATGCATCAAACCCCCTGGTAGAACTGGTCCCCATGCTGTCTGTATGGTAGCCTCGCAGTGCTGCCTAGTGCTAGCCACACACACTGAGATAGGAGAAGGCAAATCTGATTTCAAACCACCTGCTGCCTTGTAGGTGTGCCCTCTTCGGGCAAAGGCTAAGAGAAGGTAACTCTGATTTCAAATCCCTCGCCAACCTGCACCAGCCAAGCATGCCGAGTATGGCAAAAACCCCTGGACCATGACTAGCATGCATGATGAATGGCCCTCAGTCCTCAGCAGCTCTGTAGTCACCACCTACAGTAGCGGGGGGTCGGACGAAGGAGCAGAGGGTGCTAAGAATCACTGGGTTTGGACAGGCTATCATTGGAAACTAAACATCGGCACATACAATCCGCGAACTCTCTTTAAGGATATGGATGTCATCGATCTTGAAAGAGAACTGACCAACATAAACTTCGACATCATTGGCCTATGCGAAACTAGATGGAAGGGAGAGGGATGCCTGACTCTAAACCAGAGCAACACAGCATGTACTAAAAGGGCGGAAACTGTCAACAATGCGTGGCATAGATCACCATCAAGATCAATCGGAAACACCACATGAGCCTAACAGTCATCTACCTCCCAACGGCCAGCCATAGCGACGAGGAGGTTGAAGAGGTTTACAAAACCATAGAACGCCTCTACACAGCCACAAAGACCCACTATAACATCATTACGGGTGACTTCAATGCCAAGGTAGGCAATGCCAAGCCGGGAGAGACTTGCGTGGGTAAATTCGGTTATAGATATAGGGATGACCGAGGTGATATCTTAGTCAACATCAGCTGAAGATCATGAACCCCTTCCATAAGAAAGCAGACAGACAATGGACTTGGATCTCTCCAAACAAAGAGACCAAGAATGAGATCGACTACATCCTAATGGACAAACACCGCATTGTCATGGATGTCTCCGTACTACATAGATTCAACATGGGCAGTGACCACAGGTTGGTGCGCGCTGCACTCACGATCAACACAAAACTCGAAAGACACCGCCTTATCAAGCAAACGAAGAGGCCAAACCATCAAAAGCTCTCAGAGAAATACTCCCAATTCCAGCTAGCACTCACCAACAGGTTCCAAGCTCTGAACAGAGAACAAGATCTAACCACAAACTCAGAGAACCTCACTAACACCATCATGGAGGCAGCAATAAACACGGTAGGAAGACAGAGACCACCCAAATCAGATAAACTGTCTAATGAGATCAAGCAGTTGAGAGAAAGATGCCGACAAATGAAACGAAGCGGAACACCTAGCGATAGCATCGATTACTCAGTGATCTGCAAGGAGATACGGCACAGAATGGCAGAGGAGATCAACGTTTACAATGAAGAGGAACAGCTGACAGCTCTGGAGAACAAAGGGCTACGACGAACACAGAAAGATCAGTGTATAGGCAGAAATAAGATCACTGCCCTTAAGGAAGCAGATAGCACACTCATCCATGACTTAGATAGGATCATTATAAGATGCGAGGAATTCTACGCTGAGCTCTACAACACCAGGCATCCGCAAGACCAACCGTTCGCCAATGCACTACCTTACAGCAGCACACCACCTATTCTGCATGACGAAGTAAGATCAGCCATCAAACGGCTAAAGTGAGCAAAGCACCTGGGGATGACAACATCTTGGCAGGCATGCTTCAAGACGGCAGAGAACCAGTAATCAAAGAACTAACCTCTCTCTTCAACAGGTGCATCACCGAAGGGAAGGTTCCTGGAAACTGGAGAAATCTATTGTGAGATTACAAAAAGGGCGACAAGGCGAACATCAAAAACTATCGACCAATCAGCCTCCTCCCAGTCATCTACAAGACACTCACTCTCGACCTCCACCAACCGAGAGAACAGGTAGGATTTAGATCGGGATACTCAACCATCGATCATATCCAAGTCATGAGCCAAATCCAAGAAAAGGCCAACGAGTACAACATCCCCCTAAGCCTGGCCTTCATGGACTATGAGAAAGCCTTCGATTCCATTAAATACACACCGAAGTTCAATGCCCTAGTCATCAAGGAGTAAATAACACCTACATCAACATCATTAGAGACCTTTAAAAGGAAGATACTACCACCCTCAGGCTCCACAAGGATAGTGATAACATAGGATGCACATCTCCCTTGTTCTTAAAAATGGGCACAAGCACACTTCTCCTTCATTCCTCCGGCATCCTCTAATTCTACAAGACCTTGTTGAATATTCTTGTCAGAAAATCTACTGCTACCTCTCCTAGACACTTCCATATCTCCACCGGTATGTCATCAGGACCAACTGCTTTTCCACTCTTCATCCTCTTCAATGCCCTTTGCACTTCACCCTACTAATCTTTGCTACTTCCTGGTCCTCAATGGTCACCTCTTCTACTTTTTTTTCTCTCTCATTTTCCTCATTCATCAGCTCTTCAAAGTACTCTTTCCATCTTCCCAGCACACTTCTGTTATCAGTCAACACGTTTCCCACTCTCTCCTTAATCACTCTAACTTGCTGCACGTCCTGCCCATCTCTATTTCTCTGCTGTGCCAACCTGTATAAATCATTTTCTCCCTCCTTACTGTCCAACCTAGCACACAAGTCAGCATACGCCATCTGTTTGGTGACTTCCTTCAAATTACATCGCCTACACAAGATGTAGTCTACCTGTGTGCTCCTACCTCCACTTTTATAAGTCACCCTATGCTCCTCTCTCTTCTGGAAGAAAGTATTCAGCACAGCCATTTCCATCCTTTTTGCAAAATCTATCAAAATCTGTCCTTCTGTGTTCCTGTCCTGGATATCAAACCTGCCCATCACTTCCTTGTCCCCTCTGTTGCCTGCACCATGTCCATTGAAGTCTGCCTCAATGACCACTCTTTCACCTCTGGGGGTACTCTGCATCACTTCATCTAATTCACTCCAGAATCTCTCCTTCTCTTCTAGTTTACATCCTGTCTGTGAGGCATAAGCACTAACAATATTGTACATCACACCTTCAATTCCTAACTTGAGACTCACACTCTTTTCACTTCTAGAACATTCCTGACCATCCCCTCCTTCAAGATGACTCCTACTTCATTTCTCTTCCCATCCACACCATGAAAAAAACAGCTTAAACCCTGCTCCTAAGCTTCTAGCCTTGCTACCTTTCCACCTTGTCTCCTGAACACAAAGTATGTCCACCTTCCCCCTCTGCATCATGTCAGCCAGCTCTCTCCCTTTTCCTGTCATAGTTCCAACATTCAAAGTCTACTCTCATGCTTTTCCTCTTCTCTCTCTCTGATTACAGAAACGCCTCCCACCTCTCCTTCCTTGACGTCTTCGACCAACAGTAGTCTAATTTTCACCAGCACCCTGTTGGTAACAGCACTGATGGCAGTCTTTGTTAACCGAGGCCTCGACCGATCCGGTATGAAATTTGTCCATTATATGAAATCCACCTTGCTACTACTATATATTTATTTATTTAATACAGCCCACAATGTCTCAATGTACATATTGTATATCTCAGTTTTCAGTTCTTATTCGTAGGTACAGAGTTTACATTTCTATTTTATATTTTGACATAAAGTTTAGTGTCTTCTTTTCCATTCTGCTCTTCCCTTCAGGGATGAATCATCCGCCTCCATCTTACCCATTTTCTGCATCTTCTTCTCTTACACCAACAACCTTCATGTACTCCTTCACCACATCCATAAATCTTTTCTTTGGTCTTCCTCAAGGTCTTCTGCATGGTAGGTCCTTTGTGACTTTGTCTCCAAAACATCTTACATGGGCTGTCCCCATTCCTGATCCTATCCATCCTCGTTACTCCCAAAGAGAACCTCAAGATTTTCATCTCTGCTGCCTCCAGCTCTGCCTCCTGTCTTTTCCTCAATGCCACTGTTTCAAAACCATACAACATTGCTGGCCTCATCACTGTCTTGTACACTTTTCCTTTCATTCTTTCCAATACCTTCCTTCACACATCACACCGAACACTTTTCTCAAACCATTTCAACCTGCCTACACATGCTTCTCCTCTTTTCCACACTCTCCACCGCTCTGGACTGTTGAGCCTAAGCACTTCAAATCCTCCACCTTCTTTATCTCTGTTCCCTGTAACCTCACCATTCATCATGGGTCCTTTTCATTTATTCCCCCATTTCACTGGAGCACGGCATGAAACGATCATAGCGGAAAGGCGAGGAATGCAGTCTATAGAAGAGCTTCAACATTTTTACAGGGGAAATGGGTGAAAACCCTATGGGAAAATGTGCTGGATGAAAGCATGCACTTGAGCCTGTGTGTAAGACGTGCTGATCCCTGAACCACATAAATTTTGCTTCTGTAAGTCTGTGGGTATTGCACACATGTATTCTGTCTTACTGAGGCTAACCTTCATTCCTATTCATTCCAGGCCATACCTCCACCTCTCTAGATTTTCCTGTCACTAATGATCACAATGTCATCTGCAAACATCATAGTCCATGGGGATTCTTGTCTAACCTCGTTTGTCAGCCTGTCCATCACCATAGCAAACAAGAAGGGGCTCAGAGCTGACCCTTGATGCAGTCCCACCACCACCTTGAATTCTTCTGTCATGCCGACAGCACACCTCACCACTGTCTTACATCTCTCATACATGTCCTGCACCACTCGAACATACTTCTCTGCCACTCCAGACTTCCTCATGTAATACCACAGTTCCTCTCTTGGCACCCTGTCATATGCTTTCTCCAGATCCACAAAGGCACAATGCAGCTCCTTCTGACCTTCTCTGTACTTCTCTATTAACATCCTCAAAGCAAACAATGCATCTGTGGTGCTCTTTCTTGGTATGAAACCAAACTGTTGTTCATAAATGCTGACCTCTGCCTTTAGTCTAATCATTATTCATTCATGCATTAATCTCCATGGGTCCAGAACCCGTTGGTGTCGGAGGTGTCTTCACAATACTATGCCAGCAGGATCGGTCTTGCGCTCTGTTGTAAAGCACTTGGATGCTGTTGTTGCACCAGTCTCTGATGTTATCAGTCCATCTTGTTCTAAGTCTGCCCCTTCTGTTTGTGCCTTCAATGATCCCAAAAATAACCTGTTTGACAAGTCGTGAGTCATGCATCCTGCAGATGTGGCCAAAAAAACCCAGTTTATGTTTGATGATTGTCTTTGTTTCTGAGTCCTTGGAACCAACTGATGTTGAGTATTCTGTGGTAGCATGCCATTTCAAAGGCTTGCAACTTCTTTGTGGTTTTGGTCATCACCCAAATTTCTGCTGCATATAGCAGGACACTAAAAACGCATGTGTGCAGTATTTGGAGTTTTCTCTTGATGCTTATCATTGAACTGTTCCACACTTTGTTAAAATCCCTAAGTGCTCCATAAGCTTTACCAATCCTCCTCTCTATCTCTAGGTTGCAGTTATTGTCATGAGTGAAAAGGCTGCCAAGATATCCGAACTCAGTGACATTTTCGATTTGTTCTTCATTGACAGTGATATTTATATTGAGGGCATCTTGATTCCCAAAAACCATCGTCTTGGTCTTTTTAATGTTGATTTTTCAAACCCATTTTGCTGCGTTTCTCGTGGATGGTGTTAACATCCTCCTTGAGGGAATCCATGTCGGCCTCAATAAAATCGATGTCGTCAGCAAAGCGCAGGTTGTTGATTTTATAACCATGGATCGCGATGCCATTCCCACTTTTTTGGATCTCCTGCATTATTCTTTCTAAGTAGATAATAAATATGGTTGGTGACAGTGGGTCACCTTGTCTGGACCCAAGTTCTTGATTGAACCGTTCGCAGATTTCGTTATCAAGGCGCACTGCTGCTTTCATAGATAGCTTTGAGCATTCTAATCAGTTTGGGATCAACGCTGTAAGATTTAAGTACTGCCCAAATAACGTCATGAATAATAGTGTCGAACGCCTTCTGAAAGTCGATGAAACAATTAAATGCTGTTCTGCCTTTCTCAATGACTCTCTCTGCCAGTAGTCTGAGGATGAGTATCTGCTGCACCCTACTTCTATCGTGCCAGAATCCAGCTTCTTCCTCATCTAGAAAGGGCTCCATTCTGCTTTTCAAGCATTTTAGAATCATACTGAGAAGGATCTTCGTGATGTGATTTATCAGGGAAAGACTCCTGTAGTTATTACACATTGTGAGATCTCCTTTCTTTGGAATAGTGACAATAATTGCTTTTGTCCATTCATCGGGGAGTTACTCTGCAGAACAAATTTCATTGCAAAGTTTGTGGATTTCTTTGACAAGGGCATCACCACCGGCCTGGAGAATTTCTTCAGTGATGTTGTCAGTACCAGGACTTTTATGGGGTTTGAGCTGTTTCATTGCTAGTCTTACCTCATCAAGCATTATGTCGTCAGAGTGATCTTCAACTACCAGTGCAATTTTATCTAGCATATCGACAATAGAATTGTGGTTTGTGTCTTGAGCTTTGTAGAGAGAATTGCAGTAACTTGTCCAACGGTTAAGGACTTCCTTTTATGATTGGAATATGTTGCCTGATTCATCTTTGATTGTCAATTGGTGAGGTTGGAACTTACAATTAAGATCTTTGATCAGCTTATAGGTTTCGCGGCAACGATTCTCTTGAGCGCTGTTCTTGATACTTTGGCATTTGGATTTCAACCACTCCTCTTTGTCCTTTCTAGCAGTTGTCCGAACTTTGTTGCATTGTCTTCTGTGTTCAGCATGTTTCTCTTGGGATTGGTTCATGTTGCTTTTAGGTTCTCTTTTACAGTCCGCCAGTCTCAAGGTGTTATCTGATATCCAGGATCTTCATGTGCATCTCTTTAGTGGGATGGATTTTTCAGTGGCATCATTTATGGCTTGGTATAAGTTGTTTGTGCGCTCATTGATGTCATTCACGTGCTTCATTTGCTCAATGTTTTTACAAAGCTCAGTTTGGAAGGAATTGAGGATGCTGTTCTCCTTGAGTCTGCCAATGTCGTGTTTGACTTTAACTTTGTGGTGTGAGTTTCTCTTGAGGCAAGTTTTGAGTTTACTCATCACTAGACTGTGATCTGACATGATGTCAGCACCTTAATAGGACCAACAATTACAGATTGTTGTTTTCCATCGTTTATCAATTAAGATAAGATCAATCGTGTTTTTGTATTGACCACCAGGAGATTGCCATGTCCATTTTCTGCAGCTTTTCTGTTCGAAACGAGTGTTTGTGATGTACATGTTGTGTTTAATGGAAAATGCGAGTACTCTTGTACCTCGATCGTTACAGGCTCCATACCCATAGCAACCCATTATCTCTTCGTATCCAGTGTTGTCATTGCTTACCTTGGCGTTCCTGTCACCCATAAGAACATGGATATCTTTGAGTGGCATACTGCCCAGGACTTCTTCAATTTGGTCGTATAATTGTTCTATTTCCTCCTCCGTGCTCTCAGATGTTGGGGTGTAAGCCTGGATGATCGAGATATCGGCTGGCTGGCCCTTGAATCTGCTGGTGATAATGCAGGAGCTGATGGGGTTACAACCAATAAGAGCATCTTTGGCACGTTTACTAAGAAGGAAACTGACTTCGTTGCGATGAGCATTTTCTTCACCAGACCAAATGATGGCGCCACTTTCGAGGTCACCTTTGCCAATTCAGTGTGTTTCAACAAGTCCTTGTATGTCACACTGATAAGGTTTCATTTCATGCTTCACGAGGTCAATTTTGCCGTCTTCAACCAGTGAGTGTACATTCCAAGTACCAATTTTGAGGGTCATTTTGGTGTGTTGGAGTTGATGGTTTTGGTTCTGGTTCTGGTTCATTCCAGAAGCATATTTCTCGACCCGACCCTGGTTTTCCAGTTGGGGATGCGGACCTTGTTTGACCGGGTGATGTCCGAGCTGGCATGGAATAATTTGAGGGTTAATAGCTATCGATTTCATTCGTATAAATTTTTACAACCGAGGTATCTGAACCCCACGGCCAACCCTCCACCTTTCCCACCCGCTTGGGCTTGGGACCAGCGACAGTGGAGCCCTTAGTCTCACTTCCACTATTCTTTTCCATAGGTTCATCGTATGGCTCATCAACCTTATCCCTCTGTAGTTGCCACAACTGTGCACTTCTCCCTTGTTCTTAAAAATGGGCACCAGCACACTTCTCCACATAAAGCTTAATGTAAATATCATATATATCTTGGGGAGGCTGGCACTCATCTAAGCCAATTCTTGGTGAGGGCAGAATACACCTTGGACAGCCTGTCAGGCCATCGTAGGGCCACCACTCACACAACTACTCTTGCTCTTTTACGTATCTCTCATTGTCTATTTTGAGAGGCATGTAAAAGAACAAGAGTAGGCATTAACCTGGACAGTAATAAATAAAGCATTAACCTGGACAGTTATCATAAAAAATCTTACCTCCTCAATGCTTTATTCCCAGACCATTGCAGGGTGAATAATATTTCATTAATTTTCTAAGCCATTTAATCCAATTATGGTTGCAGGGAGGCTGACATCCATCTCAGCCAACACTGTGTGAGGGCAGAGTACACCCTGGGCAGCTTGCCAGGCCATTGCAGGGCAGAAACATGGTGACTGTTATGCAGCTCCTCTTGAAAAATAACAGCAATGTTTTTTTGTTTTTCCCCAACATCTGACCATAGACATTGAGAGACATGGCCAGCCTCTATTCACCCAGTTAGCTTGAACTGGGGGAACAGCAGTGACAACCCATTGATTGTGGGCTCTGAACCCCAGGCCATGGTATGAGTAATCTGGTATCCTACCAGTCGGCCACCGCTGTCTCATAATAATAATAATAATAATAATAATAATAATAATAATAATAATAATAATTTTAATAATAGTTCATTTCTGTAACTCCTGATGCGGAGTGTCCCCTGCATTAAATTAATTGTTGCATGTTTGCCACTATTCGAACTTTAGAGGAATTACATACAGTTTCCAAACCTTCCAACAATGATAAAAGCAAGAAAAGTAAAGAAAACTGGTTTCAACGTAAATTAAAAGAAACAAGGAAAGACATGTCGTGGCTGGAGCTTTGCCTTAAATTAAGATCTCAGGGTGAGAGGTTTTGGTCACAGTTGTGGTCTATACCGGGCAAATGTAACCTTGAAGAACCATGGGTGGAAGAATACAGCAAAGTCACGTCAGAAAATGTTAATTCACCATTGCTGTATCTCATTACTTCAGACTACCTGAAGAAAACAATAAAAATGTCCAAATCTAACACAGCTCCAGGACCTGACGGCATTCAATATCGGTTTTTTGAAAACTGTTCCTCTGTGTCCCACCACATCTGCTCACTTGTTTTAATTCTTTGATGGACACAGGAGATGTCCCTCCTTGGTTCTGTAAAGGTTGCACAATACTCCTCCCAAAGAAAGGAGACTTGAGAGATCTTAAAAATTACCGCCCTGTTACCTGCCTGAATACTATGTACAAAATCTTTACAGGGCGTTTGACAAATCTTGTGTCATCCTATTGCTCCTCCAATTAAATTATTTACCCGGAGCAAAAGGGAGCCGGAAAGGGATGTTGGGGATGCAAGGATCAGTTATTGGTCCAGAAAATGACACTTGAAGAGGCTAAAACTTACCACCGCAACCTCTCAATGTGCTGGATTGACTACAAAAAAGCATACGACTCTGTCCCTCATGAATGGATTCTGAAGTCTTTGCAATGTGTTGGCCTACCTGAGCGATTACTCCATTTACTCAAGTCTTTAATGAGTTGCTGGTCAACTCAGCTTGAGATGTACTCGCAAGTTCAGATTAAGACTTCGGAACCTATTTCAATTAAGAGAGGAATATTCCAGGGGGATTCTTTTAGTCCTCTGCTCTTTTGTTTGTCACGTAATCCCTTGAGTTTTTGGCTCAATAAGGAGGAAGGTTATCATCCAGGACCTCCACAGCACAGATCCCCAGCACCTCTTACTCATCTCCTTTATATGGATGACATTGAGCTGATTGCTAAAGGAGATTCCAACTTGAAGAAACAAATTCTCCTTGTCGAGTCCTTTTCACAAGATATTGGTATGACTTTCAGACTTGACAAATGTAACATTCTTCATTTAAAACGTGGAAAAGCAATCGATGATGGATCAGTTGAATTTCATGGAGGAGGAGTGATTGAGCATCTCGTGGAAGGCCAATCGCACACCTATTTGGGGATGCAAGTTCAAGACAAGCTCCAAAATGCCCATATAAAAGACAAACTTCGGGCTGAGTACAAATCTTGCCTAAAAAAGATCTGCAGTTCGGCGCTATATGCTGGAAACAAGGTCAAAGCCACAAATACTTATGCAGTTCCTGTCCTTTCTTACTCTTTTGGTGTTGTTGATTAGACAAAGGACAACATTATGGGTCTTGATCGCCTTACAAGAAGGATCATGTCTGACAACCGAGCTCACCACCCTCGTTCCTCTATCAATCGTTTATATTTATCAATCAATTCCAGGGGACGAGGTTTGATTAATGTGGAGGCAATTCATAATCGTATTTTATTGTGTACTTTTGTACATATTTATTTATCTGATGATCCTCTTCTGAAGCATATCAAGACTCATGATGAAAGCAAGGACTTCCATAGTTATCTTAAACACGCCAAGGCTGCTGGACAGAATCTGAACGTCAATGTTGATTTTGTTGATGGCAAAGTACTGCTGGACGGTACATCTATGTGTGTCAACCAGGTGAAGCCTTTCATAAAATCTGCTCACAGTCTTCACTTCAAGAAAAAAACTGTCTGGAAAACCACTACATCGTGTTTATGTGCAGTGTGTTGGGCAGAACAGTAATCCTTCGGACTCCTTTGCCTGGATGAAGTCAGATGGTCTGAAAAGTGAAACTTTCTTTTTGCTGCTCAGGACCAGTCACTTCCAACACACAATCGTCAACGTAATATTATAAGGGAAAATGTAAATCCCAAATGTCGTTTGTGTAGTGAATTTAGTGAAACCGTCCAACACCTTGTTAGTGGTTGTCCTGCTTTGGCACGAACGTCTTATCTAAAAAGACATGATGGCATGGCACGTTCCTTTTATTATCGTCTCCATCATGCGTGTGGTTTTGACTCAGGAGGTCCATCCATGGTACGACCCTGATCATGTCCAGGGCGTCATGGAAAATGATAATTTCAAGCTTCTTTGGAATCGGCCCATAAACAGCCTGAGGAGAATTGAAGCCAAGACACCTGATCTTGTCCTTTTTGATAAATCCAATGGAATTATTAATATTATTGAATTTTCTGACCCTTTTGACAGCAATGTGATTGACAAGATTCAGGAGAAGCATGCAAAATATGCAGACCTCGCCTTTGAAAAGTACAAAGTCGTCCGTCTCCCCATTGTTCTCAGCATCCTCAATTTGGTACCTCCTGATCTATTAACACAGATCAAGAGTGTGCCTGGGTTTGCTACCGGGAGCACAGCCATTCTGACAGTCTCAGAGTCTATTATTATTATTATTATTATTATTATTATTATTATTATTATTATTATATGATGTTTTATATCCTATATCCTTAGCTCCCACGCTCACACTGTGCTGTAGGTTTTTATGTAAAGACGAAAACTCCGGGTTTCTCCATTACCACTTGGCCTGAAGTTTGACTTGCGTTTTTTAAACTTGTGTGGAATTAATGACCAAAGCAAACCTTGGACTGCAGAATAAACATGTGATTAATATATGTGTTCACATGGTAGGGTGATTAAACTGGTGGGTTTGATGTGATCCGTGTCTAATGGAGGAAAAGCGATGAGACGAATCATTCAGAGTGAATTTTAACACTGCAGTGACAGAAATAATGAATAAACTTAACCAGATCATTAAGCAAAAAAACACATTTCACCCCAATATTAATGTCCCTCCACATAGTTTAATCATTTACTCTAAACTTACATTTTACATGCTGCAAAGAATAAACAGCAACTTTTAATAACAGTATAAAAACTCTCATGCAAATATAAGTTCATAAATATTTATGAATTTGTATTATATGAGGGTCAAACCTGAACTATAAATTAGTGTTTTTTATATACTTATGCTGCGTTGTGATAACAGGGAGATCCTTATATTCATCATTTCACTGATCAGAAGAACTGAAAATAAATATAGTTTTGATGTTTAAAATGAATATTTATTCTCAATTTTAATTTATCTGTGGGAGCAGTGAGTCTTATAGAACATCTTAAATCACAAGTTAGTGGAAGTTTGATATCTAATCTGGTGGAGAATAAATAAACACAAATCATTTAGTATGTTTCATTTATGCATTATACTTAGACATATGAAATTAAGAACTGATATTTATTAGGAATAATTTGTCATCTATTTGTAATCCATTGGCTCTGAGTTAGAACAGGGTGGAATATCCCCTCGGAGTCAAAAATGAGGTCCTGTTCCAAGTTAGAGTTCAAGTATCCCAAGGTCTTGTTCAAAAGTGAGGGAAGGATGGAGTGGGAGATCAACAGGTGGATTGCTGCAGCCTCTGCTGTAAAGTAGAACCTGTACCCATCCGTCGTGGTGAAGACGGAGTTGAGCCGCAAGACAAAGCTCCCAATTTACCAGTTGATCTACATTCCAACCCTCACCTATGGTCATGAGCTTTGGGTAGTGACCGAAAGAACAAGATCATGGATACAAATGGAAGGGGCTATAGGGCTCAGCATGCTTGAGAGTTGGGCCAAAGGCATGGATTCTGTCAGACTGATCTTCAGCTATTTACTCTGATTCTTGGGACATGGGATGTCACCTTTCTGGGAAGGAGCCTAAACTGGTGTGTGAGCTTGAAAGACACCAACTATATGTAGTTGGACTCGCACTGGTGCATAGCTTGGTCTCTGGAAACACCCATCTCGAGAGGGGCTGCAACTTATTCCGTTCTGGAGTTGCTCATGGGGAAATACAGCAAGCCAGTATGGGCATCCTACATGCCCCATTTTGGTGCCCACATATTGGAGTTCCCCCAGTTGACAAAAGGGTAGCCTCCCTCAGCCTTCACTTGGGGGGATAAGTCCTGACTGTTGTTTGTGCTTATACACAAATGAAAATTCAGAGTACCCACCCTTTTTGGAGTTTTTAGGGGATGTGTTGAAGGATACACCCCTGGGAAGTTGTTTCTCTTTGTCCTGTGAGACTTCAATACCTATGTGGGCAACAACAGTGTGACTTGGAAGGGTGTGATTGGTAGGTACCCAAATGGTATTTCGTTCTTGAACTTCTGTTCTTGTCACAGTTTGTCCATCATGAACGCCATGTTCAACATAAGTGTGTCCATAACTGTACTTGCCACCAAGAACCCTTGGGCCACAGTTCAATGATTGACTTTGTAGTCATGGCATATTCTGGATATTCGGGTGACGAGAGGAGCTGAGCTGTCAACTGATCATCACCTGGTGTAAGCAGGCTCCAGTGGCAGGAAAAGCCACCCTCCAGACCTGGCAGTAGTTAGGGGAATGTTTGTCAGAGTCTCCTGTCAGTGGGGCCTTTAACTCCCACCTCTGAAACATAGTATGCATAGTATATAACAGTACAGCATAGTGTTATGGTCTGTGCTGGCTGGCGGAACTAACTCTTCTTTAATCATTGCAGGCGCTGGTGAGGGGCATGGCGGTTGCCAGTAGGCGAGTTCCAAGCTGAGCGTACCTGGTCCCAATCTGCGATCAGCAAGCAGCCAGCTATAAATGGGAGCAGCGCACTTCCCTCCGATGTCAGAAGATTGTTTTCCCCGTGACTCTGCTTCTCAGCTTTCTCTTTGACCCCTGGTTCTTGCTTCGTACTTGACCAGTTCCCTCGACTGAATATTCCAGTGATTTTCAGTTTCTAGTGTTGAATTAATCGTTTGCACCTTCTTTTGGTCTCCTGCATCTCTGGGTCCAACGCATACACTCCAGGCATAACACATAGCACATCATAGTACAGTATAAAGTAAAATAATAAGTGTACAGTATTGTATAGTGTAGTATAGAATAGAATGGCATGGTGCAGTATAGCACACTATAGAGTAGATTAGGAAAGTACAGCATAGTAAACCATAGTAAAGCATAGCAAAGAATAGTGCAGTATAGAATGGTGCAGTATAACATAAAATAGTGTAGTTAGTGCAGTCCAGTGTGGTGTTAAGTGGCATAGCATAGTACAGAATATAATAGTATAGCATAGTGTAGCACAGTATAGGATGGCATGTCATACTATAGAATCATATAGTACTGCACAGTATAGTAAAACATTGCATGGTATACTTCGATATAATGTGGAGTAACATGACCTGACATTTTGTGGAGTAATGTGACTTGACATTGGTATTGTGCAGTTTGTTATAGTATGGTATTGTGTTGTGTGTCATGACGCAGCACAGTCTCGTACAGACATAGTATGTATGACATAGCACAGCAGTGTGGTATATTGTCGTATAGTGTGTATGGTGTAGTATGTCATTGTGTCTTGTAGTATGACACAGTATAATGCAGTGTAGAAGTGTATGGTGTAGTATGGTGTAGCATGGCAAAGTATAGGATGTCATTGCATTGCACAGTAAAGTGTAGTAGAGAATAGAGTGGTATAGCATAATATGGTATCGTTTAGCTTGACATGGCAAAGTGTGGCATAGTATAGAGCACTGAATTGTGGTATAGTGCAGTATTGTATAGCATAGCATGACCTAGTACTGTGTAGTATAGTACAGTGCAATATTGCATGCATAACATAGTACAGTCTGTCTGTCTTCCTTTCGGCTTTTTCCCTTTTACTCGGGAGTCGCCACAGCGAATCATCTGATTCGCATGTTTGATTTGGCAGAGGTTTTTATGTCGGATGCCCTTCCTGTCACAACCCTTTTTAGCAAGGGACAGAAACACGCTGACGACTTTGCAGCCTACTATGACTTTTCAGCCTACTATAGTACAGTATAGTGTATTAAATTATGGTAAAGTATGGCTGAGATATTTTATATAGATGTGGTGGCCCATTGGTAGAGTGCTGGATCACTGATCTCAAGGTCAGGGGTTCAAGCCCCACTATCACCAGGTTGTCACTGCTGCCCACACAGTGTGGCTAACTGGGTTACCAAAAGCTGGCTGTGTCTCTCACTGTCTGTCGTAGAGGTGTATGTAATAAAAAACATTACTGACTTTCGTAAAGAGGAGCTGCATAGTGGTAAGTGTGTTTCTGCCCCGCGATGGTCAGGTGAGCTATTCATGGTGTAATCTGCCCTCACCCACAGTTGACTGAGATGGGCAAAAGCCTCCCTGCAACCCTAATTGGGATTACGCAGTCCAGAAAATTAATGAAAGAGCACAGTAAAGTACTTAATACAATATAATAGTATAGTGGCGGAACAGTGGTAATGCAGCCATGAAGGGGGGCACAAGCCAGTGTTCCCCTCACACCGGTCCCAAGCCTGAATAAGTGCAGAGGGTTGCATCAGGAAGAGCGTCCGGCATAAAAACTTAGCCGGATCAATTGTGCAAATCACAAATATTACCTCCATACCAGATCGGTCGAGGCCCGGGTGAACAAACGACTGCCATCAGTGTTGTTAACCAACAGGGTGCTGGTGGAACTTGGACAACTGTTGGTCGAAGAAGGAAAGGCGGGAGGCATGTCCGTAGGTGGAGAGAGAAGAGGAAAAGCATGAACCTAGGACTGAGAGTAGGGACTTTAAATGTTGAAACTATGACAGAAAGAGATAGAAGCTGAGAAGAGAGAGCTGGCTGACATGATTCAGTGGAGGAAGGTGGACATACTGTGTGTTCAGGAGACCAGGTGGAACGGTAGCAAGGCGAGAAGCTTAGGAGCAGGGTTTAAGCTGTTTTATCATGGTGTGAATGGGAAGAGCAATGGAGTAGGAGTCATCTTGAAGAAGGGGGGTTGGTCAGGAATGTGTTAGAAGTGAAAAGAGTGTCAGACAGTGATGAGTTTAAAGTTAGAAATTAAAGGTGTGATGTTCAATGTTGTTAGGGCTTATGCCCCACATGCAGGATGTGAGCTAAAAGGAGAGATTCTGGAGTGAGTTAGATGAAGTGATGCAGAGTACCCCCAGAGGTGAAAGAGTGGTCATTGGTGCAGATTTCAATGGACATGTTGGTGCAGACAACAGATGAGATGAGATAAATTTTGCAAAAAAGATGGAACTGGCCGTGGTGAATACTTAGGAGCATAGGGTGACTTATAAAAGCGGAGGTCGGAGCACACAGATAGACTACATGTTGTGGAGACGATGCAATTTAAAGGAAGTCAGTGGCTGCAAAGTAGTCGTGGGTAAGAGTGTGTCCTCTGGAAGGAAAGTAGATAAAGAGACTTGGTGGTGGAATGAGGAAGTGCAGGAGTGTGTGCAAAAGACGAGATTAGCTAAGAAGTGGGACATAGAGAGGACCGAAGAGAGTAAACAGGAGTACACGAACACACAGCATAAGGCGAAGGTAGCAGTATCAAAGATCAAACAGAGGGTGTATGATGACTTGTGTGATAGGTTGGACAGTAAGGCGGGAGAAAACTACTTTTACAGGTTGGCACAGCAGAGAAATAGAGATGGGAAGGACATGTAGCAAGTTAGAGTGATTAAGGACAGAGAGGGAAATGTACTGACTGATAACAGAAGTGTGCTGGGAAGATGGAAAGAGTACTTTGAAGAGCTGATGAATGGGGAAAATGAGAGAGAAAAAAAGAGTAGAAGAGGTGACCATTGAAGACCAGGAAAGAGCAAAGATATTACAAGGAAAAGATACTAAGAGGATTAAAGTACAGACGCTCCCCGACTTACGTTTTTAATTGGTTCCAGACGGCCGAATGTAAGTTGAAAGTGAACGTAAGTTGTTACAGTGACGTATGACGAATGACGTGTGACATATGACACTCATACTGTACTATACATCCATAAATACTATTACCGTATCTCATAAAACTCCACTAAATCAATTATTATAAACATAACATTGTAAAATAATATCAAATATATGAAATAATATCAACATTAATTTAAAATACATTAAATTCAAGCAAAATAATTTCAAATAGATACATTTTAATCAAATTCACTCATCAAATATCAAATACAGTATCAAATATAACATTCTCTATGATGTGATCTTTCTGCTTATAAATGCTTCCGATGGTCGATGGATGGTCACTTTACATGAAGCTGAGCCGACTCACTTTATTTCTTTTCTTTCGATTTTTTCCCATTCTTGAGTCGCCACAGCAAATCATCTGATTTACACATTTGATTTGGCATGTGTTTTTACGTCGGATGCCCTTCCTGTCACAACCGTTTTAGCAAAAGAGATAAACACGCTGACGGCTTTGCAGCCTACTCTTTATGAAACTCAGCAATGGTTCTTTTACATGCCTCTCACCATAGACAGTGAGAGACATGTCCCACCTTTGATTAGCCATTTAGCTTCACATGAAACTTAACACAGCCAATCAACGCTGACAATATGTGAGGCGCTCAATACCAAAAGTAGTGCACTTGCTGAAAGTAGTTTACTTGCTTGAAATAAAGCACGGGTTATACAGATCACGTCTTAACACAAGAGTAACATGCTATATAACTGATATACTAGTCCTTCTCAAAAAATTTGCATATTGTGATAAAGTTCATTATTTTCTGTAATATACTGATAAAAATTAAACTTTCATATATTTTAGATTCATTGCACACCAATTGAAATATTGCAGGTCTTTTATCGTTTTAATACTGATGAGTTTGGCATACAGCTCATGAAAACCCAAAATTCCTATCTCAAAAAAATTAGCATATTTCATCCGACCAATAAAAAAAGTGTTTTTAATAAAAAAAGTCAACCTTCCAATAATTATGTTCACTTATGCATTCAATACTTGGTTGGGAATCCTTTTGCAGAAATGACTGCTTCAATGCGGCGTGGCATGGAGGCAATCAGCCTGTGGCACTGCTGAGGTGTTACGGAGGCCCAGGATGCTTCGATAGCGGCCTTAAGCTCATCCACAGTGTTGGGTCTGGTGTCTCTCAACTTGCTTTTCACAATATCCCACAGATTCTCTATGGGCTTCAGGTCAGGAGAGTTGGCAGGCCAATTGAGCACAGTAATACCATGGTCAGTAAACCATTTAGCAGTGGTTTTGGCACTGTGAGAAGGTGCAGGTCGTGCTGAAAAATTAAATCTTCATCTCCATAAAGCTTTTCAGCAGATGGAAGCATGAAGTGCTCCAAATTCTCCTGATAGCTATCTGCATTGACCCTGCCCTTGATAAAACACAGTGGACCAACCAGCAGCTGACATGGCAGCCTTGATTTCCGAATGACATGCAAAATTTGCTTTCATCCGAAAAACGTACTTTGAACCGCTGAGCAACAGTCCAGTGCTGCTTCTCTGTAGCCCAGGTCAGGCGCTTCTGCCGCTGTTTCTGGTTCAAATGCTGCTTGACCTGGGGAATGCGGCACCTGTAGCCCAGTCCACTGCTTCCACAGGTCCCCCATGGTCTGGAATCGGCCCTTCTCCACAATCTTCCTCAGGGTCCGGTCACCTCTTCTGGTTGTGCAGCGTTTTCTGCCACATTTCTTCCTTCCCACAGACGTCCCACTGAGGTGGCTTGATACAGCACTCTGGGAACAGCCTATTCGCTCAGAGATTTCTTTCTGTGTCTTACCCTCTTGCTTGAGGGTGTCAATGATGTCCTTCTGGACAGCAGTAAGGCCGACAGTTTTACCCACGATTGCGGTTTTGAGTAATGAACCAGGCTGGGAGTTTTTAAAAGCCTCAGGAATCTTTTGCAGGTGTTTAGAGTTAATTGGTTGATTCAGATGATTAGGTTAATAGCTCGTTTAGACTACCTGAACATGATATGCCAATTTTTTGAGATAGGAATTTTGGGTTTTCATGAGTTGTATACCAAAATCATCAGAATTAAAACAATAAAAGACCTGAAATATTTCAGTTAGTGTGCAATGAATCTAAAATATATGAAATTTAATTTTTATCAGTACATTACAGAAAATAATGAACTTTATCACAATATGCTCATTTTTTGAGAAGGACTAGTGTGTGTGTGTGTATATATATATATATTTATATATATATTTATATATATATATATATATATATATATATATATATATATATATATATATATATATATATATATATATATATATATATATATCCTTCCCTGACTCATGAATAAGACTCCTTCACTTGTTGCAAGACCTCATTCCCGACCCGGGGGGATGCATTCCACCCTTCTACAACTGAGAACCATGGCTTCGGACTTTGAGCTGCTGATTTTCATCCCGGCTGCTGTGCACTCGCCTGTGAATCGCAATGAGAGCTGGAGGTCCTGGCTTGATGAAGCCCAAAGGACAATGTCATCCATAAAAAGCAGAGACAAGATCCGATGGCCACCAAACCAGAACCCCTGAATGCCTCAGCTGCTCCTAGTAATTCTGTTCATAAAAATTATGAGTCCTTGGCGGACCCTTACCGGAAATGAATTCGACCTTTTGTTACCAATACAGACCAAATGCTAGCTCCAGTAATACAGCAATCAAATGGTCCACAGTAGCTGGTCTGGAACTCGGTACTCCCGGAACACGCCCCACAAGATAGTCCGAGGGACATGGTCGAAAGCCTTCTCCAAATTCACAAAACACATGTGGACAGATTGGCAAATTCCCATGTCTCCTCAAGAATCCTGTGGATGTATGGAGTTGGTTGAGAGTGTCATGGCCAGGACGAAAACAACCTTGTTGCTTCTAAATCCAATGTTCAACTATCAGTCGGATCTTCCTTTCCTGTATCCCTGCATAGACTTTCTCGAGTAGGCTGAGGACAGTGATTCCACACCTGAAAAGGAGACATGGGTCTGCCCTCTCATGGTTCCACCACCTGTGAGACTGTGAGAGGGGCTATAGGGATCGGGGGTGGCAGCCAAAAAAATGGGTTCTGTCAGACCACTCCTCAGCTACTGACAGTGACTCTTGGGACATGGACTGCCACCTCTCTGGCGGGGAAGGAGCCTGAGCTGGTGCATGAGGTGGACAGATACTGACTAGATATAGTTGGACTCACCTCAACACAGCTTTGGATCTGGAACCACCCATCTCGAGAGAGGCTGGATCTTATGCCATGCAAGAGTTGATCATGGGGAGAGGTGGCGAGCAAGTGTGGGCATCCTTGTTGCCCCCCGTCTTGGTGCTTACACATTGGGGTTCTCTCCGGTCGACGAAAGGGTAACTTCCCTCCACCTTCGAGAGGAGGGACAGGTCCTGACTGTTGTTTGTGCTTATGCACCAAATGACAGTTCAGAGTACCCACCCTTCTTGGAGTCATTAGGGGGTGTGTTGGAGAACACTCCCAGGGGAGTTACATAGTTATATACATAGTTACATAAGGAATGACTGAGGGATACCCAGCGTAACCACATTTCAACAATGAAAAATCGGCGAAGATCAAAGTATTTGCTCCTGATTCCACCTATAAATACACGAAGTCGACCAAGGAAGCTCATTCTCTCATTCATACTACATGTTTATAATGTATAATATGTTCATAATGTACAATAAATTTAAAATTTATCATTTGTAATTTACCATATGTTTCTAACATGCAATATATTTATAATTTACAATAAATTAATAATTTAACATATGTTAATATGTTTAATATCAATAATGTCAATAGGTTCCTTTTATGTGCACCTCAATAAACCATTCCACAATAAAAACCATGCACACAAGTGCAAACCACGGTGATTCTAACTTTAAAACTTTATTACATGAACAGGAAAACAGAAAAAATAAAGTGAATGAGCTGGAATAATTTATAATGGAAGTGACTTCCTTGAGTGTTCCGCAAGTCTTTTATATTATCCGCAAACCTTCCGTGAGTATTCTGTGGGGATTCTGTGGCCGCTTTTGACCACCCAGAAAAAGGAGGAGTATTCAGGGAACATTCACGGAAGACTTGCGGAATAAAAGCAACGATCACGGAAGGTTTGCGGAAAGGACGGAACAACGGAAAGGAAGACTGCGGAATGTGAGGAAACACTGTAGGAAAATATTTGTAGGAAAACATGTTCAAAAGCACATTCGCGAAAGATTTTCGCCTGACGAAAGAGGAGGAATACCTTGGGAATCGTACGGAAGGACACAGAATATGACGGAATGACTGAGGAACGTTGGAGGATGACTACAGTTTTGCTTCCACGAGTCTGCCATGCTCCAGACACACACACACACACACACACACACACACACATATGCACTTATCAATTTATCATTTATCAATTTATTATTTATGAATAAACGTTTCTGTGTGAAACTGAATTAAACTGTTAGGGGGCAGTGGTGGTCTAGTGGTATAAGGCGCTGGATCGCTGATCCAAAGGTTGGGGGTTCGAGTCCCACTCTCCACAAGGTTGTCACTGTCCCCCCCAGTGCAGCTGGGTTATCAAAGGCCGGCCATGTCTCTCACTGTCTATGGTGTGAGGCATGTAAAAGAACCATTGCTGACTTTCGACAAGAGTAGGCTGCAAAGCCGTCAGCATGTTTCCGCCCTGCGATGGCCTGACGAGCTGTCCAGGGTGTACTCTGCCCTCGCCCTGAGTTGGCTGGGATTGGCACTAGCCTCCCCTTGACCCTAATTAGGATGAAGCGGGTACAGAAAATGAACTGAACTGAACTGTATGAAACTGTTCACTTATTTTTGTATGTAACTGTTCACAATCAGTTCAATGCAACACTGATGGCACTTTTTTTTTTTTACATTTCAAGTCATATGATATCAAGTCATAGTTTATTCTTTAATTCCTTCTTTTTACCCTCTTTGTTCCTCCTTTTTAGATCTGTTCACCCCCCACCCCTCACACCCCGTGAAATAAATTCTACCATACAGGGTTTTTTGGGTTTTTTTCCTTTCTATTTTTCAGGGTCTCCAAAGACTCGACATCAATTTCGATGGAGGTGAACGCATGCAGCAGCGGTATGTTTGCCTTCAAAAGACGAGGAGCTCGTGACACACAGGTCAGGCATATGATGCTGAGGCTTGAGCTCTGCTGTTTCAGTTCAACTTCAATCCTGATCTGCCACTGAAGCTGAACATTAGCGAACAGAAGCACTGCAGGAATTCACACATTTATAATATAGTTTTATTTCTATAACCTTCCTGCATTATATAACATTAATGATAAACTATATTATCACCTGTACGCACATTATAAAGCTGCACATGTGCTTGAAAAACCTGGTTGAACTTTTGACATGTAGCGTTCATAAATGGCATGACAGTGATGTTATTTTCACTTGCACTCCTTTTTTATCCATTTATGCATCCAGTATAGTCCAGTAGTATAGAGTTTTCATTTTGCTCCCATAATTCATTTTCAAAATAATCATTCCACTTTTGTACAAAACATGTTTTGGGAAATCGTACGAAGCACTTTACCCTTTTCATATCTATACCACTCCCAGTTTCTATTTTCTATCCTTCACTTTTGGCTGAAGTTCACTTTTCAAGGCCTCACGGCTCTATGACATTAAAAGACAGGACACTGAATTAACATTATTAGGTTGTTGGCATCCTCCCATTAGTCCCCAGTGATTTTATCACTTCTATTTAGGCAAAGTCAGCTACGTCATACCAGTGAAAGTTATCTGTCTCACTTCTAGTCTTTCCTTTGTATACTTCCATACTTCCATAAATAGTAGCACAATGTAAAGCTCTGCAGGTGGAATACACTACAATGGAAACAGAAAATAAAAAACTGTGGGTTGAAATGTAACAGAGTTAGCAGGTCACATGACTTAGTTGCAGTACATGGCCAGAGAGGGACATTGAGTCAGGTGCTCAAGTCGAATGCTGCTAAGCCTTTCCATTACATGGGACATCCCAAAACAATCTATTGAACTTTTATTTTAAAATCAGCAACTGTAAATTCAACAACTGGAATTAATCACACCCTTAACTTATCCATCTATCCAGTCACATATCTACCTATAAGATGATGGTGATGATGATGATGATGATGATGATGATGATGATGATGATGATGATGATGATGATGATGATGATGATGATGATGGTTTCTGTCTTGCATCGACTAAAGGTTTTTTCTTCACAACTATCACCTCGGGCTCATTATGGATGTGTAGGGCTTGAAGTAGAAATACTTCAATTCATTAATTTCTTTTTCAAATCTTTTGTACTACATAAAGCTGCTTTTCAACATTGGCAATTCTAAAAGGTGCTATACAAATAGAACTAAGCTGAATTTAAATAAATGATGGTGATGGTTATGATGATGAAAGTGACAGAAATGATGATGATGATCGTGATGAAGATGGTGTTGAGGTAATGATAATGATGATGATGACTATGATGATGATGATGATTAGTGATGATGGTGATGGTTATGATGATGATGATGTCAATAATGATGATGAAAGTGACAGAAATGATGATGATGATGATCATGGTGATGATGGTGATGAAGATGGTGTTGAGGTAATGATGGTGATGAAGATGGTGTTGAGGTAATGATGATGATGACTATGATGATGATGGTGATAATGAGATGATGATGTCATGAGCTGATGATTGTAATTGTAATGATGATCTTGATGGTGATTAGTGATGATGGGGTTATCTTTTTCTTTTTTATTAACTCTATTTATTCCCATGAGAGAAATTAATTAATCCGTTTTCAACCTATCCAATTTGAGCACACACACACACACACACACACACACACACACACACACACACACACACACACACACACACACACACACACACACACACACACACAATGCAGAGGACTCACTGTCCTTTAACCCATGAATTAAAGAGTATGAGCTTAGCATTACAACCTGATAGAGGAGAAAACCCAAAAAACAATCTCTGTCCGTCTCTCCATCTGTCTGTCTCTTTTTCTGTTTAATATCTCCACCTTTCAGTCAGACAGTCAGATTGGTGAATAAATAGGATGAAATACAATGAAAGAACAAAAAAAACAAACCGCAGTCAATAAATGTTCACATATAAAAACTGTGTGTGTGTGTGTGTGTGTGTGTGTGTGTGTGAGAGAGAGAGAGAGAGAGAGAGAGAGAGAGAGAGAGAGGCAGTTTCTATCACACACACAAACACACCTCTCTCTCTCTCTTTCTCTCTCTCGCTCTCTCCCTCTCTCTCTCTCAGGTTTTTCTCTCCATTTCCCTTCACCCTCTCTTACTCACAATGCTGTCTGAATGAAGGTAAAAGGTCAATGTATAATTATAGGAAATTCCTCCATGTTTTTGTCATTTCAAGTAAAGATACACTGAATAAACACACACAAAACACACACTTGTGTGTGATAGTGTATCTCCTGACTGTGTCCTAATTAAAGTGCTCCTGCTCTCAGTGTTAGAGAACTTGGCTGTTGTTCATGTCTCTCTCCAGCCAAGCCAATGATGGTATTAATAACACACACACACACACACACACACACACACACACACACACACACACACAGCTTGTCCACATCAGAATGGAGAATTTTACTTTTACTTGGTGTGTATATGTTCAATTCAATTCGGTTTTATTTGTATAGTCTTGTTTTTTTTACATTTATAGCATTTATCAGCAACTTACAATTATCATTTTCTACAACTCAGCAACTGTGACTTAACAGTTTGAACAAGAGCTCAACAGTGCTAATAGTGAGTACTGAAGCGCTAAACTTGGGATCAGTAACCCATCATCTGAACCGCGAAGCTACCACTGCATTTTGCACACAGCAAAAGTAGGAGTTTACAATGTGTGTTAAAAAAAAATACATTTTCTGCAGCTCCTGCACATTGCCAATGAGAATGCCACCCATGGTGACGGTGGCAAAGAAAAACTCCCTCAGTAGTTGCAAGGAAGAAACCTTGAGAGGAACCAGATCCAAAAGGGAAACCCATCCTAATGTGGGTGGAACCATAAAGATACAAACAATATATTTATTCATCCTCATTCATTTTCTGAACCACGTAATCCTAACGAGGGTCACGGGGAGGCTGGCTCTGGGCAAGTGTAGAGTACACCCTGGACAGCTCACCAGGCCATCACAGGGCAGAAACACGCAGACGGCGATGCAGAATACTCTTGTCGAAAGTCAACAATGGTTCTTTTACATGGGTCATACTCAGACAGTGGGACACATGACCAGCCTTTGATAACCCAGTTGTTGCACTGGGGGACAGCTTTGACAACCATTGACACCGAGCCACCAGATCTGTTCCTTTACATAATAAAAGCCTTTTAACTAAATGCTCCACTAAGTAAGTTTCCATCCTTGTGTTAAAAACAGAGACTGTGCCTGAGTCCCAAACATTAACTGGAAGGTTATTCCCTAACTGTGGGACTTTGTGAAAGAAGCTCCACCCCCTGCAGTAGTCATCATTATTCGAGGTAACACTAAGCATCCTGCATCGTTTGATCTAAGGGGGCGTGTCGGATCATAAATGACAAGAAGTTCACTAAGATAATGTAGCGCAAGATCATTAAGTGCTTTATAGGTTAAAAGTATTATTATATATTCAATGTAACATTCAACTGGGAGCCAATGCAGTGTAAATAAGGTCAGGGTGATATGCTCAAGTCTTCTGGTTCTAGTAACGACTCTTGCTGCTGTATTCGGGACTAACTGGAGCTTGTTTTTGCTCCTATTAAAAAGTATCATAACAACATTCCTGAGATGAAAGAAGGCTACTAGAGTAATACTATCCACATGAGCTTCAAATGAAAGACCAGCATCAATAATCACTCCAAGGTATTTTACTGCTACACACAATGAGACTGAAACATCATCCAAACTTATCACAGCATCAGAAACCTTATTTCTATCTGCCTGAGATCCGAGTACAAGTACTTCTGTTTTATCGGAGTTTAAAAGGAGGAAGTTAATAAGCATCCAGTGTCTAATGTCCTTTACACATTTCTCAACTTTACTAAGCTGATGTCTCTTTTTTTTTTTTGGTTTGATGTTGGTCTTTAGGTGGACAGTTGATAATGGGACAAGATCATGTTTTTTAATTATAGGTTTGATTTTGGTATATAGTTGGTCTTTAATAATATTTCTAAAATCATCGCTGCTATAAATTGATGGTTTATGTGTTTTATTCATGGTCTTATTCCTGGTTAATGCTGCAACAATATTAAATAAGTATTTCTGATTATTTTTATTATGTTCTATTAGATTTGAGAAACATTATGCTCCAGCAGCACTAAGAGCTTTTCTGTAATTATAAAAACCTCTACTTCCATTTTAATTCGAAAACCAGTAATTTAGTTTGAAGTAATTTTTGTTGTAGTTTGTGGGTGTTTCTGTTTTAGTGTGCGTTTTAGGTGTTCATGTTTTATGATTATACCAGTTGGATATTTTTTTCTCTCTCTCTGATAGAGTTTCTCTAAAGAGGAGCTACATTATTTGGCATATGACGTAAATTTGACTCAAAACACTCGATGGCTTGATCTTGGGTCTGATGGTGATCTGATCATAGTTGATAATTCTGGAGGATTATTAATGAAACTCTGTGCAGTTGTTGATGTAAAAGTGTTACTGAATGCGATAACATGGCACGGTGTACATAGTACTAAGAGGCGTGTAATTGAGATAAGATCTTCTTCTTATTATTTTCCTTTCAGCTGTTCCCTTCAGGGGTCGCCAAGGCAAACCATCCGCCTTCATCTCGCCCTGTCCTCTGCATCTTCTTCTACTCCAATGACCTTCATATGGTCTGTCTGACTTTGTCTCCAAAACATCTTACATGGGCTGTCCCTCTGATGTACTCATTTCTGATCGTATCCATCCTCATTACTCCCAGAGAGAACCTCAGCATTTTCATCTCTGCTACCTCCAGCTCTGCCTCCTGCCTTTTCCTCAGCCCCACTGTTTGTAGGCCATACAACATCGCTGGTCTCAGCACCATCTTGTACACTTTTCCTTTCATTCTTGCTGACACTCTCCTATCGCACATCACACCGCACACTTTTCTCCAACCATTCCAGCCTGTCTGCACATGGTTCTTCACCTCTTTTCCACACTCTCCATTGCTTTGGATTGTTGAGCCTAAGTACTTAAAATCCTCAACCTTCCTTATCTCTGCTCCCTGTAACATCACCGTTTCTCCTGGCTCCTTCTCATTCACACACATGTATTCTGATTTTCTGAGGCTAACCTTCATTCCTCTCCTTTCCATGGCATACCTCCACCACTCTAGATCATCTATAAAGATCACTTAGTCACCTCCACTTGTTCTCTGCTCTCACTACAGATCACAATGTCATCTGCAAACATCATAGTCCATGGAGATTCTTGCCTAACCTTGTCTGTCAGCCTGTCCATCACCATCGCAAACAAGAAGGGGCTCAGAGCTGACCCTTGATGCAGTCCCACCTCCACCTTGAATTCGTCAGTCATGCCGAAAGCACACCTCACCACTGTCTTACATCTCATACATGTCCTGCACCACTCTGACATACTTCTCTGCTACTCCAGACTTCCTCATGCAATACCACAGGTTTTCTCTTGGCACCCTGTCATATGCTTTTCCAGATCCACAAAGGCACAGTGCAGTTCCCTCTGACCTTCTCTGTACTTCTCTATTAACATCCTCAAAGCAAACACTGCATCTGTGGATATTATGAAGAGAAGATTTAGAGACACCAGACCCAACACTGTGGATGAGCTTAAGGCCACTATCGAAGCATCCTGGGCCTCCATAACACCTCAGCAGTGCCACAGGCTGATTGCCTCCATGCCACGCCGCATTGAAGCAGTCATTTCTGCAAAAGGATTCCCGACCAAGTATTGAGTGCATAACCGAACATAATTATTTGAAGGTTGACTTTTTTTGTATTAAAAACACTTTTTTTATTGCTCGGATGAAATATGCTAATTTTTTGAGATCGGAATTTTGGGGTTTCATGAGCTGTATGCCAAAATCATCAGTATTACAATAATAAAAGACCTGAAATAATTTCAGTTTATGTGCAATGAATCTAAAATATATGAAAGTCTAATGTTTATCAGTACATTACAGAAAATAATGAACTTTATCACAATATGCTATTTTTTTTTGAGAACGACCTGTATATTAACATTAATAATCAATCATAATAAAACAAGAATAAACAATAAGTCAATTCACACTTCCAAATTTTAATACACCACTCTACTGGCTTTATGTAGCTGCTTGCATTCGATTTAAAAATACTAATGTTTGTCTATAAAGCCAAGAAAGGACCTGCACTTTTAAAGTTGTATCCTCAAAGCACTTATCACACCTCAAACTGCATCATGTTCTCTCAGATCCTGCAGCACTGTGACACTGATCCCTCCCTTTGCTAAGGGACAAGGGAAAAATGCATGTAAACTCTTCTCCATCCTGACCCCACGGTGGTGAAAAGAGTTTTTTCTGAACATCCAGACCTTTCTGGATTTCAGCAACTCCATGGTTCCCTTTAGATAGAGGTCTAACTGAAGAGCTTTTTGGAGCAAAATCTTTTGGTGATCTGTGATCTACTAATAAGTTGTTGTTGTTTTTTTCTCCAGTGAGGTCTGTAATAAAATTAGGTTTGGGAAGAAAGGTGAAATAAGGAGTGGGGATTTTAGTTTTGAAAGAAAACAAAGCCGTTCACTTGAGGAGGTTAAATAGGAGGAGGTTTGGATTTCAGGTCAACTTTGGTTAAATAAAAGTTTAGGTGCAGTTAAGAATGGCTCCTGTAAAGCATCCACTTCTTGAAATAAAGAAGAGAGACAGTGCTCTGAGAGTGTGAGAAGGAAAATTATTCACCAATGTGAAGTGTGTAAATGCCCCGTCAGCTTGTGTTTTCAGTGGAGTTTTTGTGACCCTCCATAACATGGAATAGTGAGTGTGGTAGAAGTAAATTAATATAAGAAATAAACAGCAGGATATTATGTATGTCACATTTTCAATCAGTGAGCGCACACTTTCCACTCGGCTGTAAAACATCTGTCCTTGCTGATGATACCCAGAAATTAGAACGTTCAATGCTTCCTAGATATTTTTAAACAGAGTTATGGCCCTGAGATGGGAATGGAACCAGACAGTGATGTCATCATATCGACTTGAATCAAGCTTTCAAACATAGTGTCACTGTAAAAAAATAATAAAACGTATTCTGCGTAGTGTTACTGTTGTGGCCAAACAGTATGATGACATCACCATAATGGAAAGAGACGTTGGTTTCTGCTTGTTCTCCTCCGAGTTGTGAATTAAACAAAATACACCTCTCAGGTTTATTAAATACAAAACTGGGTGGATCTGTTCGGGGTGAAGTGGGTGTGGAGATTACAAGAGTGAAAACCTATGTGTGGGTGGACCTCTAATTTTTATAATTCTAATTTCTAAAGGTTGGAAGCAACAACACAGACTGTGAGAGAGCCATGGGGACGCACGGGATGGGAACCAGGAATAACAATCGAGAGAAACTTGTGGAGTTATGCGCCATGAACAATGTGGTGATTGGAGGGACCCTCTTCACACACTGTGATATCCACAAGCTGACATGGATCTCGCCAAATGGGAGATACATAAACCAGATTGATCATCTGATGATCAACGGTATGTGGTGAAGATCTCTTCTGGATGCGAGGACCAAGCGTAGTGCAGACGTTGGGAGTGACCAGACCTGGTGACAGCATTCATCCAGATGAAGCTGAAAAAGACACAGCACAGGTTGGCTTTTCAGACGTGATTCGACACCCAGCGGCTGAAGGACAACAAAGTACAGTCAACCTTCACCAGCAATATGAGGAATAGATTTAATATACTGAAAGACCTAATGGACTGACAAGACATAGATACCACCTGGAACCATATCACTGCATTGTACACTGAAAGCTGCAAAGAAAAACTTGCATATCGAAAGAAGAAAACCAGCAAAGGCTGGATACAACAGGAAACCCTAAATCCCTCCAACCTCGGAAGAGATTGTGGCTGCCGTCAAGACTCTAAAGAACGGCAAGTCACCAGGACGGGATAACATTGATGCCGAACTGTTCAAGGCAGACCCTGAGCTCGCAGCTGACATTCTACAACCACTTTTCAAAGCTGTATGGGAGGTCGAGAGGATACCCATAGCAGCACATAGGCCCATAGTAACACCTTCTTTGAAGTCAAGACAGACGTCAGGCAAGGATGTTTAATGTCCGCAACTCTCTTCAATTTGGTCTTTGATTGGGTGATGAGGAGTACAGCAGAGGACACCTCTAGAGGGATACTCTGGAGTCTCTTCTGAACCCTAGAAGATCTTGGCTTTGCAGATGACCTAGCACTGATGTCCCATACACACCAACACATACAGGACAAGACCAGCAGACTGCAAACCTTTGGACAGCAGGTGGGGCTTCGAATCAGCATCAAGAAAACAAAAATAATGACATTGAATGTGAATGCCCCAGCCCCTGTAAAAGTGAGTGGAACAAATCTATGCCAGGCAGAAAAGTTTACATATTTGGGAAGCATCATCAAATCTGAGGGTGGTACAAAGGAAGACATTCACAGCAGACTGGGCAAGGCCAGGAGCATTTTCAAGGAGATGAACAACATTTGAAGATCCACACAGTACAGCTTCAACACCAAACTCAGGCTGTACCAGAGCTGTGTCATATCTGTGCTCCTGTATGGATCGGAATGCTGGCGGATGACAGAGGCAGATCTTGCTAAGTTAAGATCATGCCACACTACATGTCTTCGAAAAATCCTCCGAATCTTCTGGCCTGAGAAGATATACAACGAAGCCCTGCTGAGATGATGCAAACAAGTCGACATGAGTCCAAAAGCACAAAAAGAAAATGGAAATGGATTGGACATGTGCTGCGGAAAGACCAGCAGTCTATAGTAACAACAGCATTGCACTAGACCCCAGATTGAAAGAGGAAGAGAATAACATTGAGGAGGACAGTGGAGATTGAGATGGAAGCCATGAAGTATTCCTGTGGTTCTTTAAAGAGGATGGCTCAGAACAAGCAGTGGTGGGGGAACTTTGTTGCTGCCTTACACACCACCGGGTGTAATGGTTAAATGATGATGACACAAACACGAGAGAAAAATAAACCGCAGCACAATGAGAACACAGGTTCATTAATGAAGAAAAAAAACAATCGTGAGAAGAGCTCATATAAGGGAAAATGGTAAAGATATTTACTCAATTGTTTGCAAACAATACAAATTTATGCATGATGTAGAGAGCTCATAAATCTATTGCTCATAAATCTACTTCTTTATATTATTAAGTGCTGATTCAGAAACTTTTACTGAACACATCCACACACACACACACACACACACACACACCCACACACACACACACACACACACACACACACACACACACACACACTTGAGGTACGAGGTAGAGGTAACTCTATGGTCATAAATTGCAGACTACATAAAAAATAACTGCAATAACGTAAAGTGTGTCAATACTAAAATAAACAATAAATGTATGTATCTGTACTGACACACCTTACTAAGCATATATTTAGGTACATGCATGTGACCTGTTGCTTTTAAGTTCACTGATTGATTCCAAATAAAAAAGTAATGTCTTCATGGAATTAGGTTCCGAAAATCCCCGGACAACCACAGTACAATTTATCCTAGGAAGTATTCTACTCCTGGGTTTATGGTGGGTGATACAGAGGAGAGAGGAAACAATGACCATGAATCAATGAGGAGAATGAGCATGACAGGATGAGAAAGAGGAGGATGAGAGGATGACAAGGATGAAGAAAATGATGACGGGGAGAGGATGGGGGAGAGAGGAATGATGAGGAGAACAAGCACAATGATGTTCATTATATATATTTACATTTAGAGTATTTATCAGAAGCTCTTGTCATGAGTGGCTTACAGAAGATTTAAAGTCTCTATCACTGAATATATTCTTATTCTGGTTTGTTAGATCACAGACTAATATACCGTCAGTCAAACTCAGTCGGCAGGTGCTGTGTGTGGGAGTTTTTTTTTTGTTGTTGTTGTTTTTTCTTCTCTGTGTGTGTATACAGCATAGTGTTATTCTAAGTATTGCCAAAAAAGGGGTAAGTTTCCTCCATCGTTTAATGACACTCGGTGACTCGACTGTCCGGGCATCCAGAGGAAACTCTTTCCACCACCTTGGAGCCAAAATCAGAGAAAAATTTAGATGTATTTTTCTTTTGACTCTTGGTAAACTGAGGGATCAGTTTTGCAGTGCTGCAGGATCTGAGAGAACATGATGCAGTGCAAGGTGTGATAAGTGCTTTGAGGCAAGAAGATCTATCTATCCATCCATCCATCCATCCGGGGGTTGATGTGATTATACATATATATATATATATATATATATATATATATATATATATATATATATATATATATATATATATACACACATACATACATACATACACACACACACACACACACACACACACACACACACAGTCATCCCTTCCTATGTTGTCGTGCCACAGTGCATAGGCGGTTTTTCAAAAATATTCATTCTTCTTCTTTTCCTTTCGGCTGTTCCCTTCAGGGGTCGCCACAGCAAATGATCTGCCTCCATTTCTCCCTATCCTCTGCATCTTCTACTCTTACTCCAACAACCTTCATGTCCGCGTTCACCACATCCATAAATCTTCTCTTTGGTCTTCCTCTGGGCCTTTTGCCTGGTAGTTCCAACCTCAGCATCCTACTACCAATATACCCACTATCCCTCCTCTGTACATGTCCAAACCATCTCAATCTAGCCTCTCTGACTTTGTCTCCAAAACATCTAACATGTGCTGTCCCTCTGATGTACTCATTTCTGATCCTATCCATCCTCGTTACTCCCAAAGAGAACCTCAACATTTTCATCTCCGCTACCTCCAACTCTGACTCCTGTCTTTTCCCCAGGGCCACTGTCTCTAAACCATACAACATTGCTGGCCTCATCACCGTCTTGTCCACTTTTACCTTCATTCTTGCATACTCTTCTATCACACATCACACCGGACACTTTTCTCCATCCATTCCAACCTGCCTGCACACGCTTCTTCACCTCTTTTCCACACTCTCCATTGCTCTGGATTGTTGAGCCTAAGTACTTAAAATCCTCCACCTTCTTTATCTCTGCCCCCTGTAACCTCAAAGTTCCTCTTGGGTCCTTGTCGTTCACACACATGTATTCTGTCTTACTGAGACTGACCTTCAATCCCCTCCTTTCCAGGGCATACCTCCACCTCTCTAGATCATCTATATAGATCACTTAGTCACCTCCACTTGTTCGCTGCTCTCACTACAGATCACGATGTCATCTGCAAACATCATAGTCCATGAGATTCTTGTCGAACCTTGTCTGTCAGCCTGTCCATCACCATAGCAAACAAGAAGGGGCTCAGAGATGACCCTTGATGCAGTCCCACCTCCACCTTGAACTCTTCTGTCACACCGACAGCACACCTCACCACTCTTTTACATCTCTCATACATGTCCTGCACCACTCTAACATACTTCTCTGTCACTCCAGACTTCCTCATACAATACCACAGTTCTTCTCTCGGCACCCTGTCATATGCTTTCTCCAGATCCACAAAGGCACAATGCAGCTCCTTCTGACCTTCTCTGTACTTCTCTATTAACATCCTCAAAGCAAACACTGCATCTGTGGTGCTCTTTCTTGGCATGAAACCAAACTGTTGTTCACAAATGCTGACCTCTGCCCTTAGTCTTGCTTCCACTATTCTTTCCCATAGCTTCATTGTATGGCTCATCAACTTTATCCCTCTGTAGTTGCCACAACTCTGTACATCTCCCTTGTTCTTAAAAATGGGCACAAGCACACTTCTCCTCCATTCCTCTGGCATGTGCTCACTTTCTAAGACCTTGTTGAATATTCTTGTCAGAAAATCTACTGCTACCTCCCCTAGACACTTCCATACCTCAACTGGTATGTCATCAGGGCCAACTGCCTTTACACTCTTCATCCTCTTCAATGCCCTCCTCACTTCTCCCTTACTAATCTTTGCTACTTCCTGCTCCTCAACGGTCACCCCTTCTACTCTTTTTTCTCTCTCATTTTCCTCATTCATCAGCTCTTCAAAGTACTCTTTCCATCTTCCCAGCACACTTCTGTCATCAGTCAATACATTTCCCTCTCTGTCCTTTATCACTTTAACTTGCTGCAAGTCTTTCCCATCTCTATTTCTCTGCTGTGCTAACCTGTATAAATCATGTTCTCCCTCCTTACCGTTCAACCTATCATACAAGTCATCATACGCCCTCTGTTTGGCCTTTGACACCGCTACCTTCGCCTTATGCTGTGTCTCCCTGTACTCCTGTTTACTCTCTTCGGTCCTCTCAATGTCCCACTTCTTCTTGGCTAACCTCTTCTTTTGTACACACTCCTGCACTTCCTCATTCCACCACCAAGTTTCCTTATCTACTTTCCTTCCAGAGGACACACCAAGTACTCTCCTGATCACATTGGCTGTGGTTGTCCAGTCATCTGGAAGCACTTCCTGACTACCCAAAGCCTGTTTCAACTCCTCCTTGAAGAAAACACGACACTCTTCCTTTTTCAGCTTCCACCACTTTGTCTTCTGTTCTGCCTTTGCCTTTTTCACCTTTCTCACCATCGGTGTCATCCTGCATACCACCATCCTATGCTGTTTGGCAACACTCTCACCAACTACTACTTTGCAGTCACTGACTTTTTTCAAATTACATCGCCTACACAAGATGTAGTCTACCTGTGTGCTCTTACCTCCGCTTTCATAAGTCACCCTATGCTCCTGTTTCTTCTTGAAGAAAGTATACACCACAGCCATTTCCATCCTTTTTGCAAAATCTATCAACATCTGTCCTTCTGTGTTCCTGTCCTGGATACTAAACCTGCCCATCACTTCCTCGTCCCCTCTGTTGCCTGCACCAACATGTCCATTGAAGTCTGCTCCAATGACCACTCTTTCACCTCTGGGGTTACTCTGCATCACTTCATCTAACTCACTCCAGAAACTTTCCTTCTCTTCTAGCTTACACCCTGCCTGTGGGGCATAAGCACTAACAACATTGACCATCACGCCTTCAATTTCTAACTTGAGACTCATCACTCTGTCTGACACTCCTTTCATTTCTAGAACATTCCTGACAAACCCATTTTTCAAATTCATTGAAAAATAAAAATATAGGGGGGAAAAGGTTCAGGAAAATGCTGCAAAACAAAACAAAACAAAACAAAACAAAACAAAACAAAACAAAACAAAACAAAAAACAAACAAAAAACCAAACAAAAGCAAAAAAGCATCCCAAAACCCTCAACAAAATTAGTTACATTTTTATGTGAATCTGAGTGTGTGCATGTGCATCTGTGTGTGTCCGCACATGTTTGTATGTGTGTGTATTTATATTTTATTTACATCGTATGCATTATTTCTGAATGTTTAATTGTTATTATAAGCATTTATAGCATTGAATATGTATTTATTGATATTATATGCACATCTTCTTCTTTTCCTTTCGGCTTTTCCCATCAGGGGTCGCCACAGCGAATCATCTGCCTCCATCTCACCCTATCCTTTGCATCTTCTTCTCTTACACCAACAACCTTCATGTCCTCCTTTACCACATCCATGAATCGTCTCTTTGGTCTTCCTCTAGGCCTTTTGCCTGGTAGTTCCAGCCTCAGCATCCTATTACCAATATACTCACTATCCCTCCTCTGTACATGTCCAAACCATCTCAATCTAGCCTCTCTGACTTTGTCTCCAAAACGTCTTACATGTGCTGTCCCTCTGACGTGCTCATTCCTAATCCTATCCATCCTCGTTACTCCCAAAGAGAACCTCAACATTTTCATCTCTGCTACCTCCAACTCTGCCTCCTGTCTTTTCCCCAGGGCCACTGTTTCTAACCCATACAGCATCGTTGGCCTCAACACCGTTTTGTACACTTTTCCTTTCATTTTTGCCGATACCCTCCTATCACACATCACACCGGACACTTTTCTCCAACCATTCCAGCCTGCCTGCACACGCTTCTTCACCTCTTTTCCACACTCTCCATTGCTCTGGATTGTTGAGCCTAAGTACTTAAAACCCTCCACCTTTCTTATCTCTGCTCCCTGTAATCTCACCGTTCCTCTTTGGTCCTTGGCATTCATGCACATGTATTCTGTCTTACTGAGGCTAATCTTCATTCCCCTCCTTTCCAGGGCATACCTCCACCTCTCTAGATTTTCCTGCACTTGTTCTCTGCTCTCACTACAGATTACAATGTCATCTGCAAACATCATAGTCCATGGGGAATCTTGTCTAACCTCGTCTGTCAGCCTGTCCATCACCATAGCGAACAAGAAGGGGCTGAGAGCTGACCCTTGATGCAGTCCCACCTCCACCTTGAACTCTTCTGTCACACCGACAGCACACCTCACCACTGTCTTACATCTCTCATACATGTCCTGCACCACTCTAACATACTTCTCTGCCACTCCAGACTTCCTCATGCAATACCACAGTTCTTCTCTCGGCACCCTGTCATATGCTTTCTCCAGATCCACAAAGGCACAATGCAGCTCCGTCTGACCTTCTCTGTACTTCTCCATTAACATCCTCAAGGCAAACACTGCATCTGTGGTGCTCTTTCTGGGCATGAAACCAAACTGTTGTTCACAAATGCTGACTTCTGCCCTTAGTCTAGCTTCCACTATTCTTTCCCATAACTTCATCGTATGGCTCATCAACTTTATCCCTCTGTAGTTGCCACAACTCTGCATGTCTCCCTTGTTCTTAAAAATGGGCACCAGCACACTTCTCCTCCATTCCTCTGGCATCCTCTCACTCTCTAGGACCTTGTTAAATGTTCTTGTCAGAAAATCTACTGCTACCTCTCCTAGACACTTCCATACCTCCACCGGTATGTCATCAGGACCAACTGCCTTTCCATTCTTCATCCTCTTCAATGCCCTCCTCACTTCACCCTTACTAATCTTTGCTACTTCCTGGTCCTCAACAGTCACCTCTTCTACTCTTTTCTCTCTCTCATTTTCCTCATTCATCAGCTCTTCAAAGTACTCTTTCCATCTTCCCAGCACACTTCTGTCATCAGTCAATACATTTCCCTCTCTGTCCTTTATCAATCTAACTTGCTGCACGTCCTTCCCATCTCTATTTCTCTGCTGTGCCAACCTGTATAATTCATTTTCTCCCTCCTTACTTTCCAGCCGAGCATACAAGTCATCAAACGCGCTCTGTTTGGCCTTTGACACTGCTACCTTTGCCTTACGCTGTGTCTCCCTGTACTCCTGTTTACTCTCTTCGGTTTTGTCAATGTCCCACTTCTTCTTAGCTAATCTCTTCCTTTGTACACACTCCTGCACTTCCTCATTCCACCACCAAGTCTCCTTATCTACTTTCCTTCCAGATGACACACCAAGTATTCTCCTACCTGTCTCCTGATCACATTCGCTGTAGTTGTCCAGTCATCTGGAAGCACTTCCTGACCACCCAAAGCCTGTTTCAACTCCTCCTTGAAGACAACCCGACACTCTTCCTTTTTCAACTTCCACCACTTTGTCTTCTGCTCTGCCTTTGCCTTCTTCACCTTCCTCACCATAAGCATCATCCTGCACACCACCATCCTATGCTGTTTGGCAACACTCTCACCCGCTACTACTTTGCAGTCACTGACTTCCTTTAAATTACATCGCCTGCACAAGATGTAGTCTACCTGTGTGCTCCTACCTCCACTTTTATAAGTCACACTATGCTCCTCTCTCTTCTTGAAGAAAGTATTCACCACAGCCATTTCCATCCTTTTTGCAAAATCTACCAACATCTGTCCTTCTGCGTTCCTGTCCTGGATACCAAACCTACCCATCACTTCCTCGTCCCCTCTGTTTCCTGCACCAACATGTCCATTGAAGTCTGCCCCAATGACCACTCTTTCACCTCTGGGGGTACTCTGCATCACTTCATCTAACTCCCTCCAGAATCTCTCCTTCTCTTCTCGCTCACATCCTGTCTGTGGGGCATAAGCACTAACAACATTGACCATCACACCTTTAATTTCTAACTTGAGACTCATCACTCTGTCTGACACTCTTTTCACTTCTAGAACATTCCTGGCAAACTCCTCCTTCAAGATGACTCCGACTCCATTTCTCTTCCCATCCACACCGTGATAAAACAGCTTAAACCCTGCTCCTATGCTTCTAGCCTTGCGACCTTTCCACCTGGTCTCCTGAACACACAGTATGTTTACCTTCCTCCTCTGCATCATGTCAGCCAGCTCTCTACCTTTTCCTGTCATAGTTCCAATATTCAAAGTCCCTACTTTCAGTCCTAGACTCATGCCTTTCCTTTTCTCTGATATTATATACACATACCTGTACATATATTCATGGATGTGGTGAAAGAGGACATGAAGGTAGTTGGTGTAAGAGAAAAAGATGCAGAGGATAGGGTAAGATGGAGGCAGATGATTCGCTGTCGCGACCCCTGAAGGGAAAAGCCAAAAGGACAAGAAGAAGATACATGTACATATATGTCAGTCAGGCGGGGTCGATCCTACTTCATGAAAATCGGTGGTCGCGAGGGCGGGTCCCGGTCCCCATTAACCATGGAAGGTGTAGGATCCACCCTCAATATTTCAGGGCTCTGGATGCTGTAGTACTGTCTTGGCTTACACGTCTCTGCAACATCGTGAGGTCATCAGGGGTCATACCTCTGGATTGGCAAATCGGGGTGGTAGTCTCACTTTTAAAAAAGGGAGACCATAGGGTGTGTTCCAATTATCATGACATCACACTCCTCAGCCTACCCGGGAAACTCTATGCAGAATTACTGGAGAGGAGGATTCGACCGACCTTGGATTCAGGAGGCACAATGTGGTTTTTGTCCTGACCATAGCACTCTTGACCAACTCTATACGTTCCACAGGATCTTCAAGAAGGCATGGGTGTTTGACCAATCTTTTCACATGTGTTTTGTGGATTTGGAGAAGGCTTTCGACCGTGTCCCTCGGACTATCTTGTGGAGTGTAATCCGGGAGTACAGCATTCCGAATCCATTTCTAGAGGCCATTCGATTGCTGTTTCATCGGAGCCAGTGCTTAGCTCATACTGGGAAGAACATGTTGAATTCTTTAATGAGGGTTGGACTTTGCCAAGGCTGTCCTTTGTCACCAATTCTTTTCATAATTTTTATGGACAGAATTTCACGGCGCAATTGAGGTGTTGAGAAGGTTTTGTTTGGTGGCCATTGGATCTCGTCTCTGCTTTTTGTGGATGACGTCTTTTTGGCTTCATCAAGCCCGGACCTGAAGCTCTCATTGGAGTGATTCACAGTTGCATGCGAGCCGGGATGAAAATCAGCACCTCAGTTGGACAAGGGTGGAATGCACCCTTTGGGTTGGGAATGAGGTGCTGCCACAAGTGAAGGAGTTTAAGTATCTCACTGTCTTGTTCATGAGACAAGAAAGGATGGAGCGGGGAGACCGACAGCCTCTGCTGTAAAGCGGAGCCTGTACTGGTCTGTCGTGGTGAAGAGGGACCTTAGCCACTAGGCAAAGCTCTCAATTTACCAGTCAATCTACGTTTCAACCCTCAACTATGGTCATGAGCTTTGGGTAGTGACCAAAAGAACACAATCGTGGATACAGTTGGCTGAAATGAGCTTCCTTTGCCGAGTAGTGGGGCTTTCCCTTAGAGATAAGGTGAGAAGCTCAACCATCCGGGAAGAGCTCGAAGTAGAACCGCTGCTCCTCTGCATTGAGAGGAGCCAGTTGAGGTTGCTTGGGAATCTGGTCAGACTGCCTCCTGAACGCCTCCCTGGTGTGGTGTCTCTGGCATGTCCAACTGGGAAGAGACCTTAGGGTCGACCTAGAACACGCTGAAGAGACTATGTCTTTCAGCTTGTCTGAGAACGCCTCAGTGTCTCCCCCCGTCCCCCCCCCGGAAGAGCTGGAGGAAGTGGCTAGGGAGAGGGACGTCTGGACCTCAGTGCTTAGGCTGGTGTCTCCAGAATAAGGAGATGATGATGATGATGACTTAAATGTATAACAGTGGATGTTGTTGCCATATGGAGTAGTTTGTGTAGTTTAATGTTCACACGTGAGAATGATGTCCTGTGCAGTTCAGTGGTACATTTAGGTGGTATCAATCTCTTACTGAAACTGCTTCTATGATTATCATTTTGATAACCCAGAGGACCCGTTTACATAACATAACAGAGTTTGTGTCTATCCGTGATTCAGTCAGAGATAAATCAGAATTTAATAGCAGCCACGCATAAAGCTGGCCACACCCTCAATTTAATACTAACTTTGGGATTGAATATTGAAAATATAGTCTCCGTTCCACAATCAGAAACTATTTTAGATTGTTATCTTATCTCAATTACAATGCAGCCATGAGGAGGGGGGGGGAGGGGGCACTAACCAGTGTCTCTCCCCCTCATGCCAGTCCCAAGCCCGGAGAAATGCAGAGGGTTGGGTTCCAACAGGAAGGGCATCCTGCGTAAAACTTTTGCCAAAATACAAAATGCAAAAAAGAAAATCTAAACTCATACTAGATCGGTCGATGCCCGGGTTAACAACAACCGCCATCAGTGCTTTCAACCAACAGGGTGCTGATGGAAATTGGACTATTGTTGGTTGAAGATGTCAAAGAAGGAGAGGTAGGAGGCGTGTCCGTAGGCAGAGAGAGAGAAGAGGAGCACGAGTCTAGGACTGAGAGTAGGGAATTTGAATGTTGGAACTATACAAGGAAAAGAGAGAGCTGGCTGACATGATGCAGAGGAGGACGGTGTAATACTGTGTGTTTGTGAGATCAGGTGGAAAGGTAGCAAGGTTTGAAGCTTAGGAGCAGGGTTTAAGCTGTTTTATCATGGAGTGGATGGGAAGAGAAATGGAGTAGGAGTAATCTTGAAGGAGGGGTTTGTCAGGAATGTTCGAGAAGTGAAAAAAGTGTCAGACAAAGTGATGAGTCTCAATTTAGAAATTGAAGGTGTGATGTTCAATGTTGTTAGTGCTTATGCCCCACAGGCAGTATGTGAATTAGAAGAGAATGAGAGATTCTGGCAGGCCACCGAGGGGACGTGGAAGTGATGGGCAGGTTTGGTATCCAGGACAGGAACACAGAAGGACAGATGTTGATCGATTTTGCAAAAAGGATGGAAATGGCTGTGGTAAATACTTTCTTCAAGAAGAAACAGGAGCATAGGGTGACTTATAAAAGCGAAGGTAGGAGTACACAGGTAGACTACATCTTGTGTAGGCGATGTAATTTGAAGGAAATCAGTGACTGCAAAGTAGTAGTGGGTGACAGTGTTGCCAAACAGCATAGGATGGTGGTATGCAGGATAACGCTGATGGAAGGTGAAGAAGGCAAAGGCAGAGCAGAAAACAAAATGGTGGATGTTGAAAAAGGAAGAGGGCTGTATTGTTTTCAAGGAGGAGTTGAAACAGGCTTTGGGTGATCAGGAAGTGCTTCCAGATGACTGGACAACCACAGAAAATGTGATCAGGGAGACAGGTTGGAGAGTACTTGGTGTGTCCTCTGGAAGGAAAGTAGATAAGGAGACTTGGTGGTGGAATGAGGAAGTGCAGGAGTGTGTACAAAGGAAGAGGTTAGCTAAGAAGAAGTGGGAAAGTGAGAAGACCGAAGAGAGTAAACAGGAGAAAGTAGAAGTGGCTAAGGCCAAACAGAGGGCGTATGATGACTTGTATGCTAGGTTGGACAGTAAGGAGGGAGAAAATGATTTATACAGGTTGGCACAGCGGAGAAATAGAGATGGGAAGGATGTGCAGCAAGTTAGAGTGATTAAGGACAGAGGGGGGAATGTATTGACTGATGACAGAAGTGTGCTGGGAAGATGGAAACAGTATTTTGAAGAGCTGATGAATGAGGAAATGAGGGAGAAAAAACAGTAGAAGGGGGGACTATTGAGGAGCAGGAAGTATCAAAGAATAGTAAGGGTGAAGTGAGGAGGGCATTGAAGAGGATGAAAAATGGAAAGGCAGTTGGTCCTGATGATATACCTGTGGAGGTATGGAAGTGTCTAGGAGAGGTAGCAGTAGATTTTCTGACAAGAACATTCAACAAGGTCTTAGAAAGTGAGCAGACACTGGAGGAATGGAGGAGAAGTGTGCTTGTGCCCATTTTTAAGAATAAGGGATATGTACAGAGTTGTGGCAACTACAGAGGGATAAAGTTAGATATCTTTCAACATTTTCTGCCACACTTTTTCATTCCCACAGACGTCCCACTGAGGTGCCTTGATAAGCACTCTGGGAACAGCCTACTTGCTCTGAGATTTCTTTCTGTGTCTTACCCTCTTGCTTAAGGGGATCAATGACAGCCTTCTGGACAGCAGTCAGATTGGCAGTCTTGCCCATGATTGCGGTTTTGAGTAATGAACCAGGCTGGGAGTTTTAAAAAGCCTCAGGAATCTTTTGCAGGTGTTTAGACTTCATTCGTTGATTCAAAGCAGTGGTGGTCGAGTGGATAGGGCGCTGGATCGCTGATCCTAAGGTTGGGGTTCGAGTCCCCACAGGGTTGTCACTGTCCCCCCAGTGCAGCTAACTGGGTTATCAAAGGCAGGCCATGTCTCTCACTGTCTATGGTGAGAGGCATGTAAAAGAACCATTGCTGACTTTCGTAAAGAGTAGGCTGCAAAGCCGTCAGCGTGTTTCTGTCCCTTGTTAAAGGGTTGTGTCAGGAAGGGAATCCGACATAAAAACCGATGCCAAATTGAATGTACGAATCAGATGATTCGCTGTGGCGACTCCCGAGAAAGGGGAAAAAAAATATGAAAGGAAAAGAAGATGATTCAGTTCATAGCGCGTTTAGAGTACCTTTTCATGATATGCTAATTTTTTGAGAGAGGAATTTTGGGTTTTTATGAGCTGTATGCCAAAATCATCAGTAATAAAACAATAATAGATCTGAAATATTTCAGTTGATTTGCTTCTTCTTCTTCTTCTTCTTCTTCTTCTTCTTTTCCTTTTGGCTGCTCCCTTCAGGGGTCGCCACAGCAAGACATCCGCCTCCATCTCACCCTGTCCTCTGCATTTTCTTTTTTGACTCCAACGACCTTCATGTCTTCCTTCACCACGTCCATAAATCTCTTCTTTGGTCTTCCTCTGGGCCTTCTGCCTGGTAGTTCCAACCTCAGCATCCTACTGCCAATATACTCACGATCCATCCTCTGTACATGTCCAAGCCATCTCAATTTAGCCTCTCTGACTTTGTCTCCAAAACATCTTACATGGGCTGTCCCTCTGATCTACTCATTTCTGATCCTATCCATCCTCATTACTCCCAGAGAGAACCTCAACATTTTCATCTCCGCTACCTTCAGCTCTGCCTCCTGCCTTTTCTTCAGTGCCACTGTTTCTAAGCCATACAACATCGCTGGCCTCAGCACCGTCTTGTACACTTTTCCTTTCATTCTTGCTGACACTCTCCTATCACACATCACACCGGACACTTTTCTCCAACCATTCCAGCCTGCCTACACACGTTTCTTAACCTCTTTTCCACACTCTCCATTGCTCTGGATTGTTGAGCCTAAGTACTAAAAATCCTCCACCTTCGTTATCTCTGTTCCCTGTAACATCACCGTTCCCCCTGGGTCCCTCTCATTCACACACATGTATTCTGATTTTCTGAGGCTAACCTTCATTCCCCTCCTTTCCAGGGCATACCTCCACCTCTCTAGATTTTCCTGCACTTGTTCTCTGCTCTCACTACAGATCACAATGTCATCTGCAAACATTATAGTCCATGGAGATTCTTGTCTCACTTCGTCTGTCAGCCTGTCCATTACCATAGCAAACAAGAAGGGGCTCAGAGATGACCCTTGATGCAGTCCCACCTCCCCTTTGAATTCGTCGGTCACACCGACAGCACACCTCACCACTGTCTTACATCTCTTATACATGTCCTGCACCACTCTAACATACTTCTCTGTCACTCCAGACTTCCTCTTGCAATACCACAGTTCCTCTCTCGGCACCCTGTCATATGCTTTCTCCAGATCCACAAAGGCACAATGCAGCTCCCTCTGACCTTCTCTGTACTTCTCTATTAACATTCTCAAGGCAAACACTGTATCTGTGGTGCTCTTTCTTGGCATGAAACCAAACTGTTCTTTACAAATCTAACCACTGCCCTTCATCTAGCTTCCACTATTCTTTCCCATAACTTCATCGTATGGCCCAACTTTATTCCTCTGTAGTTGCCACAACTCTGCACGTCTCCCTTGTTCTTAAAAATAGGCACATCACACTTCTCCTCCATTCCTCTGGCATCCTCTCACTCTCTAATACCTTGTTGAATGTTCTTGTCAGAAAATCTACTGCGACCTCTCCTACACACTTCCATACCTCCACCGGTATATCAGGACCAACTGCCTTTCCACTTTTCATCCTCTTCAATGCCCTCCTCCCTTCACCCTTACTAATCTTTGCTATTTCCTGGTCCTCAACAGTCATCTCTTCTACTCTTTTTCTCTCTCATTTTCCTCATTCATCAGCTCTTCAAAGTACTCTTTCCATCTTCCCAGCACACTTCTGTCATCAGCCAGTACATTTCCCTCTCTGTCCTTTATTACTCTAACTTGCTGCACGTCCTTCCCATATCTATTTCTCTGCTGTGCCAACCTGTATAAATCATTTTCTCCCTCCTTACTGTCCAACCGAGCATACAAGTCATCATATGCTCTTTGTTTGGCCTTTGACACCACTACCTTCGCCTTATGCTGTGTCTCCCTGTACTCCTGTTTACGCTCTTCGGTCCTCTCAAGGTCACACTTCTTCTTAGCTAACCTTTTCCTTTGTACACACTCCTACACTTCCTCATTCCACCACCAAGTCTCCTTATCTACTTTCCTTCCAGATGACAGACGGAGTACTCTCCTGCCTGTTTCCCTGATCACATTTGCTGTGGTGGTCCAGTCATCTGGAAGCACTTCCTGACCACGCAATCTCCTCCTTTCAACTCCTCCTTGAAGACAACCCGACACTCTTCCTTTTTCAGCTTCCACCACTTTGGCTTCTTCCCTGCCTTTGCTTTCTTCACCTTCCTCACCATCAGCATCATCCTGCACACCACCATCCTATGCTGTTTGGCAACACTCTCACCCACTACTACTTTGCAGTCACTGACTTCCTTCAAACTGCATCGCCTGCACAAAATGTACTCTACCTGTGTGCTCCTACCTCCGCTTTTATAAGTCACCCTATGCTCCTGTCTCTTCTGGAAGAAACTATTTACCACAGCCATTTCCATCCTTTTTTGCAAAATCTACCAACATCTGTCCTTTTGCGTTCCTGTCCTGGATACCAAACCTGCTCATCACTTCCTCGTCCCCTCTGTTTCCTGCACCAACATGTCCATTGAAATCTGCACCAATGACCATTCTTTCACCTCTGGGGGTACTATGCATCACTTCATCCAAGTCACTCCAAAATCTCTCCCCTTCTAGCTCACATCCTGGTGTGGGGCAAAAGCACTAACAACATTGAACATCATGCCTTCAATTTCTAACTTGAGACTCTTCACTCTGTCTGACACTCTTTTCACTTCTAGAACATCCCTGACAGACTCCTCCTTCAAGATGACTGCTCCTCCATTTCTCTTCCCATCCACTCCATGATAAAACCGCTTAAACCCTGCTCCTAAGCTTCTAACCTTGCTATCTTTCCACCTGATCTCACGAACACACAGTATTACACCTTACTCCTTAGCATCATGTCATCCAGCTCTCTACCTCTTCCTGTCATCTTTCCAATATTCAAAGTCCCTACTTTCAGTCCTAGACTCATGCCTTTCCTCTCCTTTCTCTGAATACGGACACGCCTCCCGCCTCTCCTTCTTCGACGTCTTCGACGCCCTTCGACTTACACACACACACACACACACACACTCACACACACACCGACAATGCTAACACACAACGCTCACACACAATGCTCCCACAATTACACACACACACACATACAAACAATGCTTACACACAACACTCACACAATGCTCATAGACAATGCACACACAATCATACACTCACATACGACACGTACACACCTACACAACACTCACACATACACACACTCAGACACAACGCTCACACAAATACACACACTCACTCAACACTCACACACTTACACACAAACACACACACAACACTCACACACAATGCTACCACAATTACACACACACAATGCTCAAACGCACAAAGACACTCACACACAATACACACACTCTCACACATACACACACTTACACCCAACGTTCACACACTTACACACACACAATGCTCACACATACACAATGCCCACACACTTACAATGCTCACTCACTCAGACACACACAATGCTCACACACTTACACACAACACTCACACAATGCTCATAGGCAACGCACACACAAATCATACACTTGCACACATACACAGCATGCTCATAGACACCGCACACACAATTATACACTCACACACAACACACAACACACACACACACACAACACATACACACAACGCTCACACTCTTACACACATAATCCCCACACACTTACACACAATGCTCATAGACACCGCACACACAATTATATACTCACACATACACACACTCACACAATGCTCACACACTTACACACACACACACTCACACACAATGCTGACAACACAATGCTTTCACACATACACTCACTCACACAATGGCCACACACATACACACTCACACTCAATGCTCCAACACAATGCTTGCACTGTTACACACAATGCTCAGACACATACATACACTCACACAATGCTCACACCCTTAGACACGTACAAACAACGGTCACACACCATGCTCACACACATACACACACTCATACACAATGCACACACACTCACAAAATGCTCACACACACAATGCTCACTCACTTATGCACAATGCTCTCGCACACAATGCTCTCACACTCACACACAACCCTCAAACACATACATATGCTCACACACACTCACACACAATGTCCAAACATACATACACTCTCACACTATGATCTAACACTTAGACACACACCGCTCACACACACACACACACACATACACTCACTCACACACACAATGTTCAAACATGCTTACGCACACACAATGCTCACACACATACACCGTCTCACACACACTCAGACACAACACTCACACAAATACACACACTCATACACACACTCACACACTTACAATGCTCCCACACACTCACACACAACGCTCATACACACACACAGACACACACATGTACACACAACGCTCACATACAACGCTCTTACACTTACACACAACGCTCTTACACTTACACACAATGCTCACACACAACCCTTACACACACTTACATACAATGCCTACACACTCACACACAACACTCACACACTCACAAACTTTGCTTACAAACAACGCTCTCAGACTTACACAACGCTCACACACAGAACCCTCACAATCTTACACACACTCACACACAATGCTTCCACACAAGGCTCCCACAATTACACACACACTCACACACAATGCTCACGCACATATACACTCAAACACAATGCTCACCCACTTACACACACACTCACACACAACACGCACACACTTGCACACACTAACACATATTGGTCACACACACAATGTTCACACATACACACAAGACTCACACACATACACACACAGTGCTCATACACATACTCACAATGTTCACAGGCTTACACACACTTACATACTCACTCACAACACTCACACAGAATGCTTAAACACACACAACGCTAACACACACACTCACAGGCTGACACACACCCTCACATACAATGCTGACAACCACACACACACACACACACACACACACACACACACTCACCAACTGATTTTCTTCATATTATTCAATCCATATCTCATTTTTTAACCAAGTTCTAGTCTCTGAAGGTGTGTGTGTGTGTGTGTGTGTGTGTGTGTGTGTGTGTGTGTGTGTGTGTGTGTGTGTGTGTGTGTGTGTGTGAGTTATGGCCTCCACCTTGATGGCAGTGTGTGACAGTAATGAAGGTCCGGTGGGACTGAGAGGTTATTTTTCTCTCCCTCTGCTGTTCCATCCTTTTTATTCCCTCCATTTCTCCGAATGTGAGAGCACTTCATCATTCTGCTGAGCCGACACTCCAGTATCTGTCTCACTCTCACTTTTACTCACTGTGTCGGTCCACTGTCTGTCTCAGTTTCAGTGCTTGTCTCATGCTCACTTTTTTGTCCTGATTCCTGTACATTTGGTTCTGTATTTCTGGAAGGCACTAAGAGGTTGATTCACTCTGTGTTGTGCCAAGACCACACACAGGTCTGTTTAAAAAATATTTTAATCCACTTTGATAATGGGGCAAAAAACAGACCTCCAGCTTCCTGACCTGATTGGCTATTTTTTTCTCTCACATCAGAAAGTAACACATTAGCACACTGAAAACAGGACCCGAGTATGAGTGTGTGTGTGTGTGTGTGTGTGTGTGTGTGTGTGTGTGTGTGTGTGCCCACCTCCACTCACCTCACCATCTGTTTCCAGCACTTTCATTGTCACAAATGCATAAGCGCTTATATCACAATGCAACTTTTTACATCACTGAACAAGGAACAGTAGTACAATAAACACGTATGTCTTTCCATTGTAGATTATTCAAAGCCAGAACACCATGCAGTGATCTCCTTGAATAGCACATTATGCCAAAGCAGAAGATACTTGGAGGGTCAATCACACTCAAGCATGGTTTCATCCTCCTGTTTACCTTTACAAAATATTTCAAATGTTGTTGTGTTGCTCGTTGCAACTGTGTATCAGTGTTCATGTTGTTGTTAAGAGTGAATTTATTAGTGCTTCTTTTACACTGTCTGTAATTTACACACTGAGACAGAGTGGTGCTTTAATAAATGGCCACATGCTACAAATAAAACGCCAGACAGATGCTTTAACCAAGGACATCCCTCCTCCAGATAGGAGCAGATTTATACACAGACACACACACACACACACACACACACACACACACACACACACACACGCACACATACCCACACAAACACACGCACATATATATATATATATATATATATATATGTATATATATATATATATATATATATATATATATATATATATATATATATATATATATATATATATATATAAGTACTTAGGCTCAACAATCCAGAGCAATGGAGAGTGTGGAAAAGAGGTGAAGCGTGTGCAGGCAGGTTGGAGAAAAGTGTCTGTGTGATAGGAGAGTGTCAGCAAGAATGAAGGGAAAAGTGTACAAGACGGTGGTGAGGCCAGCGATGTTGTATGGCTTAGAAACAGTGGCGCTGAGGAAAAGGCAGGAGGCAGAGCTGGAGGTAGCGGAGATGAAAATGTTGAGGTTCTCCCTGGGAGTAACGAGGATGGATAGGATCAGAAATGAGTATATCAGAGGGACAGCCCATGTAAGATGTTTTGGAGACAAAGTCAGAGAGGCTAGATTGAGATGGTTTGGACATGTACAGAGGAGGGATAGTGAGTATATTGGCAGTAGGATGCTGAGGTTGGAACTACCAGGCAGAAGGCCTCGAGGAAGACCGAAGAAGAGATTTATGGATGTGGTGAAGGAAGACATGAAGGTCGTTGGAGTCAGAAAAGAAGATGCAGAGGACAGGGTGAGGTGGAGGCGGATGATTTGCTGTGGCGACCCCTGAAGGGAGCAGCCGAAAGTAAAAGAAGAATATATATATATATATATACACACACACACACATACATTGTATTCAACGTGATAAGCGCCCAGGTTAACAGTAAGTACTTATTCCCATCGAGATGGAAAACATGAATAAAAGCAGAATAATAAAAGAGTTTTACAGGTATTTGTATTATTCATTTTTTGCATCAACCAAACTACTCACAAGAAAGCTGAAAAACAGCATAATTTAAAATTTAAAAAAAGACCCCTGATTTTCCCTTCCGGTGCTGTTCCTTTAAACATTTTCCCAGAAGTAAATCGAGCCAATCAACACGGATGTCAACTTTAGCACTTTGACACTTTGAACCAATCAATACGAACATAAACAAAAGCACATGGCCAGGAACATCTTTAAATTTATGAAGTCAGTGAGCTAGAGAATCAGATGAAAAATACTTGTCATCACTTTCTGATAGGTCCATATCTGCCTCATCACTCCATTCATTCAGAGCATCCCATAGTTTTGCTGTAGCAGTTTCTAATGGTTCTTTGGTTATTGGACATTAACCAAGAGAACACAGCAAAATATTTTCGTGTCTTTTAAAGCACGGTGGAACAATAAAATGTGTTGTTCCTGATCAACATTATAGTCATTCCCCAGTGGCAGGGGGTCTTGAAATACCATGTAAACTCGCTTTAACAGGCAGTGTACGCTTCATTTTACAGTTACAGAAATTGTTCGAATAAAATTGGTAAGCTTGATCTACGATTTTGCTCCCAGAACACATGGGTGGTTATTAGACATGAGATCAAAAACACTGTGAGGACACTTATTATGTCGAATAAGGTATATGTATATATCTTCTTTTCCTTTCGGCTATTCCCTTCAGGGTCGCCACAGCAAATCATCTGCCTCAATCTTATCCTGTCTTCTGCATCTTCTTCTCTTACGCAAACGACCTTCATGTCTTCCTTCAACACATCCATAAATCTCTTTTTTGGTCTTCCTCTAGGCCTGCTGCCTGGTTCTGGCTCAACAGCTTACTACCAATATATTCACTATCCCTCCTCTGTACATGTCCAAACCATCTCAATCTAGATTCTCTGACTTTGTCTCCAAAACATCTTACGTGGGCTGTCCATCTTATGTACTCATTTCAGATCCATCCTTGTTACTCCCAGAAAGAACCTCAAGATTTTCATCTCTGCTACATCCAGCTCTGCCTCCTGTCTTTTCCTCAGTGCCACTGTTTCTAAACCATACAACACCGCTGGCCTCATCACCGTCTTGTACACTTTTCCTTTCATTCTTGCCAATACCCCCCAGTCACACATCACAACAGATACTTTTCTCCATCCATTCCAACCTGCCTGCACTCGCTTATTCACCTCTTTTCCACACTCTCCATTGCTTTGGATTGTTGGGCCTAAGTACTTAAAATCCTCCACCTTCCTTATCTCTGCTCCCTGTAATTTCACCTTTCTTATCGAGTCCTTCTCATTCACACACATGTATTCTGACTGACTGAGGTTAACCTTCATTCCTCTCTTTTCCAGGGCATACCTCCACCTCTCAAGATTTTCCTCCACTTCTTCTCTGCTCTCATGAGAGATCACAATGTCATCTGCAAACATCATAGTCCATGGGGAACCTTGTCTAACCTCGTCTGTCAGCCTGTCCATCACTATAGCAAACACGAAGGGGCTCAGAGCTGATGCTTGATGCAGTCCCACCTCCACCTTGAATTCTTCCCCCATGCCAACAGCACACCCCACCACTGTCCTACATCTCTCATACATGTCCTGCACCACTCTAAGATACTTCTCTGCCACTCCAGACATCCTCATGCAATACCACAGTTCTTATCATGGAACTCTGTCATATGCTTTCCCCAGATCCACAAAAGCACAATGCAGCTCCCTCTGACCTTCTCTGTACTTCTCTATTAACATCCTCAAAGCAAACACTGCATCTGTGGTGGTCTTTCTTGGCATAAAACCAAACTGCTGTTCACAAATGCTGACCTCTGCCCTTAGTCTTGCTTCCACTATTCTTTCCCATAACTTCATTGTATGGCTCATCAACTTTATCCCTCTGTAGTTGCCACAACTCTGTACATCTCCCTTGTTCTTAAAAATGGGCACAAGCACACTTCTCCTCCATTCCTCTGGCATGTGCTCACTTTCTAAGACCTTGTTGAATGTTCTTGTCAGAAAATCTACTGCGACCTCTCCTACACACTTCCATACCTCCACCGGTATATCAGGACCAACTGCCTTTCCACTTTTCATCCTCTTCAATGCCCTCCTCACTTCACCCTTACTAATCTTTGCTACTTCCTGGTCCTCAACAGTCACCTCTTCTACTCTTTTTTTCTCTCTCATTTTCCTCATTCATCAGCTCTTCAAAGTACTCTTTCCATCTTCCCAGCAAACTTCTGTCATCAGTCAATATATTTCCCTCTCTGTCTTTAATCACTAACTTGCTGCACGTACTTCCCATCTCTATTTCCCTGCTGTGCCAGCCTGTATAAATTATTTTCTCCCTCTTTACTTTCCAATCGAGCATACAAGTCATCATACGCCCTCTGTTTGGCCTTTGACACTGCTACCTTCTCCTTACACTGTGTCTCCCTGTACTCCTGTTTACTCTCCTCGGTCCTCTCAATGTCCCAATTCTTCTGAGCTAACTTCTTTCTTTTGTACACTCTTCTGCACTTCCTCATTCCACAACCAATTCTCATTATCTACTCTCCTTCCATATGACACCAAGTATTCTCCGACCTGTCTCCCTGTCACATTAGCTGTAGTTGTCCAGTCATCTGGAAGCACTTCCTGACCACCCAAAGCCTGTTTCAACTCCTCCTTGAAGTCATGACACTCTTCCTTTTTCAGCTTCCACCACTTTGTCTTCTGCTCTGCCTTTCCCTTCTTCACCTTCCTCACCATCAGCATCATCCTGCACACCACCATCCTATGCTGGTTGGTAACACTTTCACCCACTATGACTTTGCAGTCACTGACTTCCTTCAAATTGCATCGTCTACATAAGATGTAGTCTGCTCCTACCTCTGCTTTTATAAGCCACCCTATGATCCTCATTCTTCTAGAAGAAAGTATTCACCACAGCCATTTCCATCCTTTTTGCAAAATCTATCAACATCTGTCCTGTGTTCCTGTCCTGGATACCAAAACTGCCCATCACTTCCTCGTCCCCTCTGTTGCCGACACCAACATGTCTATTGACGTCTGCACCAAGGACCACTCTTTCACCTCTGGGGGTACGCTGCATCTCTTCTTCCCTTCTCGCTCACATCCTGCCTGTGGGGCATAAGCACTAACAACATTGAAGATCACACCTTCAATTTCTAACTTGAGATGCATCACTCTGTCTGACACTCTTTTCACTTCTAGAACATTCCTGACCAACCCCTCCTTCAAGATGACTCCTACTCCATTTCTCCTCCCATGCTCCTCAGCTTCTAGATTTGCTACCTTTCCACCTGGTGTCCTGAAAAAACAGTATGTCCACCTTCCTGTGCATCATGTCAGCCAGCTCTCTATCTTTTCCTGTCATAGTTCCAGCATTCAAGTCCCTACTCTCATTCATAGACTCATGTCTTTCCTCTTCTCTCTCCGCCTACAGACATGCCTCCTGTCTCTCCTTCTTTACCCAACAGCAGTCCAATTTCCACCAGCACTCTGTTGGTTAACAGCACTGATGGTGGTCGTTGGTGACCCGGGCCTCGACCGATCCGGTATGGAGGTTATATTTGTGATTTGCATATCAAGTTTGGCTTTACGTCGGATGCCCTTCCTGACACAACCCTCTGCATTTATCTGGGCTTGGGACCGGCGTGAGGGAGAGACACTGGCTTGTGCCCCCTCCCCCCACATGGCTACATTCTCCTTCTTCTTCTTCTTCTTCTTCTTCTTCTTTTCCTTTTGGCAGTTCTAGAGCAAATCATTTGCGTCCAACTAACCCTGTCCTCCGCATCTTCTTCTTTTACGTCAATGACCATCATGTCCTCTTTCACCACATCCATAAATCTCTTCTTTGGTCTTCCTCTAGGCCTTCTGCCTGGTACTTCCAACCTCAGCATCCTATTACCAATATATTCACTATCCCTTCTTTGTACATGTCCAAACCATCACAATCTAGCCTCTCTGACTGTCTCCAAAACCTCTAACATGTGCTGTCCCTCTGATATACTCATTCCTGATCCTATCCATCCTCGTTACTCCCAAAGAGAACCTCAACATTTTCATCTTTGATTTATATATATATATATATATATATATATATATATATATATATATATACACACATACACACACACACACACACACACACACACACACACACACACACATGTTGATGTTGACTCTCAGTGAGTGAGTGAGTGATGAGATGAGGCGTTTCAATTAAGCTAAAAAATATTAGGTGAGACTCAGATGCATGTATTATAATGTACGATTATATTAATAATAATAATAAAATTATAATCACTAGATCAGGTGTTTTACTGCAGTGTTACAGTTAATGTACTAATAGGCAACACCCCTGACCTGGAGCTCGATGTTCCAGATAACGGAGCTTTTACTGTTCAGTTTATTTTATCCCACGCTGAATGGTGTATTTATACATCTGAAAGGACATGTTACTAATTTTACAATCGTACACTTCTTTACTTACTGCAGATGCCACAAAATGAGTTATCATCATTTTCGCAGATATTAAGTTCTCATTGTGTGTTTTGCAAAATTATTTTGTCCTTGCTGCATTATTTATCTTGGTAAACTGAATTATTGCTATTTTGCATGCGTTTGATGGCATAAAGAGGATGAGATGATTAACAAAGGGTGCTAATTAATTAACAGAGTTTTTGTACAGTGAGTGCATGTGTTGTTGGGTATTGATGAAAAACACTATTCCCAGCACGTCTATCTCTCACAGGGCTGACAATTTGCTTTCTGTAACTAATTAATGCTACGCATGATTGATTAGGATGTTAATTAGGTGGCTAAGTACCAATTAGCTAATCATTTAAGCTTAACAAGGCTGATGTCATTCTGAGGGAACAGTATTGACTCTGGTGAGTTTTTTTATATGTATTGTTATTAATATTGAATAAATCTGTCTCATGATTTTATTTTTCAATGTGATCAAAAGGATGGCAGTGATGGGCCAGTGGTAAGGTGTTGGATTCCTTGTTGGAATATCAGTGGCTCATACCCCACCATCACCGGGTTGTCAATGTGCCAGTGTTGAGGATGATGGTGGAGGAACACTTGAGGCCTGACCTCACATACTGGGGTCTGTTGGTTAGAAAGTGCATGATCCAGTTGCAGAGTGAGGTGTTGATTCCAAGACCCTCAAGGTTTTTGGTTAACTTGGAGGGAATGATTGTGTTGAATGCTGAGCTGAAGTCAGCAAACAGCTTCTTGCCTGTGTTCTTGTTGTCCAGGTGTGAGGAAACATAGTGCATAGTGTGGGTTTAGTGTGGGCAGCAAACTTTGCTTGAGGTGTGCCAGGACCAGTCGTCAAAGTACTTCATCACACTAGGTGTTAGTGCAATAGGGTGGTAGTCATTCAGGCACATCGGAGAGGACTGTTTCAGCATTGGCACTATAGAAGAGGTCTTCAAGCATGTCAATACTGTTGCTCGGGTAAGAGATAGGATGAATATGTATGTGAAGACCCCTGTGAGCTGCTCAGCATAGGCTCTGAGCACATGACCAGGAATTCCGTCAGGGCCAGCAGCCTTACGTGTGTTGATTTATCTCAGTACATTATGGACATCTATGGGGGCCAGTGTAAGGGTCTGATGGTCATTTAAAGGCTTGGTCTTTACAGTCGTGTCCTTGTCCTTCTCGAAATGAGCATAAACATCATTCAGTTCATTGAGGAAGAACACATCCATTGCAGTTGGTGTGGAGTTGCTGTGCTTGTCATTGGTGATGGCCTGAATGCCCTCCACCTTCAGCTTGTGGTCTTGCTTGGCCTTTTTGATACCCCTCTTCAGGTCCACCCTGATGTCAAGGTGGTGAGGTAGAGAGTTGGGGCAGCATGGAGGAAGAGTGGTATTAAAGCGGAGAGGCGGAGAGGTATAGAGATGGTGATATGGAGCTACGTGGAGAGGTAGCAAGGTATAGAAATGTAGAGGTGGAGAAGTGTAGAGGTAGTGAGGTAGAAAGATGGAGAGGAGGAGAGGTATAGAAGTGTAGTGGTATAGAGAGGTGGAGGTGGAGACACATAAAGGTGAAAAGGTGGACAGGTGTAGAAGTGTCAGGTTCAGGTAGTTCTCGTGACCTGCTGACTGTTGGGCCACTATGTCCTAATGTTGTTATTGATAAATTTGCAGGTTCACTTGTTAATGTGAGCTATCCATGTAGGTTTGCGGGTTGTCACTGACACCCCCCACCCCACCCCACCCCCCAGTGCAGCTAACTGGGTTATCAAAGGCGGGCCATGTCTCTAACTGTCTATGGTGTGAGGCATGTAAAAGAACCATTGCTGACTTTCGTAAAGAGTAGCATGCAAAGCCATTGGCATGTTTCTGTCCCTTGCTAAAGGGTTGTGACAGGAAGGGCATCTGACATAAAAACCTATGCCAAATCAAATGTGCAAATCAGATGATTCGCTGTGGCAACTCCCGAGAAAGGGAAAAAGCCGAAAGAGAATAAGAAGAAGAAGAAGAAGACCCATGCCCCAGTCACAATAGGAGACCAACCCATCAAAGAAGTAGAAGCATTTACCTACTTAGGAAGTGTGATTGATAAACAGGGAGGCACTGACAGGGATGTTATGACAAGGATTGGCAAGGCTCAAGCAACCTTCATCATGCTAAAGAACATCTGGAGCGCCAAGCATATCAGGGTGGCCACAAAGATGTGGATCTTTAACTCTCCTGTGAAGTTCATGCTGCTCTACGGCTCGGAGACATGGAGAATGACCAAGGCAACACAAAGCAAAGTACAGACATTCATCAACACGTGTCTCAGACGCATCTACAAGATCAGATGTTCGGAAAAGATAATAAATGAGGAGCTATGGCAAAGGGCAGGGCAAGAACCAGTGAAACATTAGATGCTAAAGAGGAAATGGACTGGATTGGACATACTCCCAGGAAGCCAATATCTAGTATCATCCGCCAAGCACTGACCAGGAATCCACAGGGGAAGCGAAAGAGAGGAAGGCCCAGAAACAGCTGGAGATGAGACACGGAAGCTGAAGCAAAGCTGACCGGAAAGAGCTATAGGGAGTTAGAGCAGATAGCCCCGAGCCATGTTAGATGGAGAGTTGTTGTTGATGGCCTATGCTCCTATAGGGGCAAAGGGCTTAAGTAAGTAAGTAAGTAAGGCGTAGAATTGATGAGATGGTTAGTTTTAAAGGTGTAGAAATGATGAGGAGTACAGCTGGAGAGGTGGAGCAGTATAGACATAAGGTGGAGAGAAGGAGAGGGGTAGAAATGATGAGGTGGAGAGATGGAGAGGTGGAGAAATGATGAGGTGTACAGCCAAAGAGGTGTAGAAATGATGTGTACAGGTATAGAGGATTAGAAATAATGAGGTGGAGAGATGGAGAAATGATGAGGTGGAGAGATGGAGAAATGATGAGGTGTACAGCTGAAGAGGTGTAGAAATGATGAGGTATACAGGTAGGGTTAGAAATGATGAGGTGGAGAGGTGTGGAAATGATGGGGTGGACAGTTTTAAAGGTGTAGAAATGATTAGGAGTAAAGCTGAATAGTATGAGTAGAGGGGTAGAAATGATGAGGTAGAAAGATGGAGAGGTGTAGAAATGATGAGGTGTAGAGGAATAGAAATAATGGGGTGTAGAGGTGGAAAGTTGGAGAGGTGTAGCATTTATGAGGTGTAGAGGAAGAGTGTTGGGGACATGTACAGGTAGAAAGGAGTAGAAATGATGAGGTGTTCAGGTGGAGAGTTGGAAAGGTGTACAAATGATGAGGTGGGAAGTTGGAGCAGTGTAGATAAGGGCAGGTGGAGAGTTGAAGAGTTGTATTGATGTGTACAGATGGAGACATGTAAAAATGATAAGGTGGGCAGTTTGGAGAGCTGTACAGTTGGAGAGATTGAGTGGTGTAGAAATGAAGTGCAGTGGTTGAGAGTTGGAGATGTGTAGAAGTGGAGAGTTGAAGAGGTGAATAAATGATTAGGTCAAGCAGTGTGGAAATGATGAGGTGGAGAGATGGAGTGTTAGGGAGATGTACAGGTGTAGAAGTGGAGAGTTGGAAAGCTGTACAGTTTCAGAGGTTGAGTGGTGTAGAAATGATGAGGTGCAGTGGTGGAGGGTTGGAGAGGTGTAGAGGTGGATAGTTGAAGAGGTGTATAGTTGAAGAGGTGTATAAACGATTAGGTGAAGCTGTGTGGAAATGATGAGGTATGGAGATGTACAGGTGAAGGGGTGGAGCGTTGAAGAGGTGAAGAGGTAGAGACATACTAGTCCTTCTCAAAAAATTAGCATATTGTGATAAAGTTCATTATTTTCTGTAATGTACTGATAAAAATTAAACTTTCATATATTTTAGATTCATTGCACACGAACTGAAATATTTCATGTCTTTTATTGTTTTAATACTGATGATTTTGGCATACAGCTCATGAAAACCCAAAATTCCTATCTCAAAAAAATAGCATATCATGAAAAGATACTCTAAATGAGCTATTAACCTAATCATCAGAATCAACGAATTAACTCTAAACACCTGCAAAAGATTCCTGAGGCTTTTAAAAACTCCCAGCCTGGTTCATTACTCAAAACCACAATCATGGGCAAGACTGCCGACCTGACTGCTGTCCAGAAGGCCATCATTGACACCCTCAAGCAAGAGGGTAAGACACTGAAATAAATCTCTGAGCGAATAGGCTGTTCCCAGAGTGCTGTATCAAGGCACCTCAGTGGGACGTCTGTGGGAAGGAAAAAGTGTGGCAGAAAATGCTGAACAATCAGAAGAGGTGACCGGACCCTGAGGAAGATTGTGGAGAAGGGCCAATTCCAGACCTTGGGGGACCTGTGGAAGCAGTGGACTGGGCTACAGGTGCTGCATTCCCCAGGTCAAGCCACTTTTGAACCAGAAACAGCGGCAGAAGCGCCTGACCCGGGCTATTGAGAAGCAGCACTGGACTGTTGCTCAGTGGTCCAAAGTACTTTTTTCGGATGAAAGCAAAGTCAGCTGCTGGTGTTGGTCCACTGTGTTTTATCAAGGGCAGGGTCAATGCAGCTAGCTATCAGGAGATTTTGGAGCACTTCATGCTTCCATCTGCTAAAAAGCTTTATGGAGATGAAGATTTCATTTTTCAGCACGACCTGGCACCTGTTCACAGTGCCAAAACCACTGCTAAATGGTTGACTGACCATGGTATTACTGTGCTCAATTGGCCTGCCAACTCTCCTGACCTGAAGCCCATAGATAATCTGTGGGATATTGTGAAGAGAAAGTTTAGAGATACCAGACCCAACACTGTGGATGAGCTTAAGGCCGCTATCGAAGCATCCTGGGCCTTCATAACACCTCAGCAGTGCCACAGGCTGATTGCCTCCATGCCACACCGCATTGAAGCAGTCATTTCTGCAAAAGGATTCCCGACCAAGTATTGAGTGCATAATTGAACATAATTATTTGAAGGTCAACTTTTTTTTTGTATTAAAAACACTTTTTTTATTGGTCGGATGAATATGCTAATTTTTTGAGATAGGAATTTTGGGTTTTCATGATCTGTATGCCAAAATCATCAGTGTTAAAACAATAAAAAACCTGAAATATTTCAGTTAGTGTGCAGTGAATGTAAAATATATGAAAGTTTAATTTTTATCAGTACTACTTCTTCTTGTCCCTTCAGCTTTTCCCTTCAGGGGTCGCCACAGCGAATCATCTGCCTCCATCTCACCCTATCCTCTGCATCTTTTTCTCTTACATCAACTACCTTCATGTCTTCCTTCACCACATCCATGAATCGTCTCTTTGGTCTTCCTCTAGGCCTTCTGCCTGGTAGTTCCAACCTCAGCATCCTACTACCAATATACTCACTATCCCTCCTCTGTACATGTCCAAACCATCTCAATCTAGCCCCTCTGACTTTGTCTCCAAACGTCTTACTTGTGCTGTCCCTCTGATGTACTCATTCCTGATCCTATCCATCCTCGTTACTCCCAAAGAGAACCTCAACATTTTCATCTATGCTACCTCCAGCTCTGTCTCCTGTCCTTTCCCCAGGGCCACTGTTACTAAACCATACAACATCGCTGGCCTCACCACCGTCTTGTACACTTTTCCTTTCATTTTTGCCGATACCGTCCTATCACACATCACACCAGACACTTTTCCTCCAACCATTCCAACCAGCCTGTACACGCTTCTTCACCTCTTTTCCACACTCTCCATTGCTCTGGATTGTTGAGCCTAAGTACTTAAAATCCTCCACCTTCCTTATCTCTGCTCCTTGTAACCTGACCGTTCCTGTTGGGTCCTTGGCATTCATACACATGTATTCTGTCTTACTGAGGCTAACCTTCATTGCCCTCCTTTCCAGGGCATATCTCCACCTCTCTAGGTTTTCCTGCACTTGTTCTCTGCTCTCACTGCAGATCACAATGTCATCTGCAAACATCATATTTTTTATCAGTTCATTACAGAAAATAATGAACTTTATCACAATATACTAATTTTTTTGAGAAGGACTAGTATATACTTTATTAGGTGGAGATGAAGAGAGTTGGGTATGTGTAGAGGTGCATAGGTGGAGAAATGGTGGGGCGAACTGGTTGAGACATGTATATGTGGAGAAGTAGAGTGGTGTACAAATAATTTGGAGAGAAGGAAAGGTGTAGAAATGATGAGATGTACAGGTGGAGAGGTGTAGAAATTATGAGGTAGAGAGGTGTACAAATGGAGCATTGGTGAGGTGTAGAATTTATGAGGTGTAGAGAAAGAGATTTGGGGACATGTATGGATGGAAAGGTGCACAAATTATGAGGTGGACAGATGGAGAAGAGTAGAAATGATGGGGTGGATCGGTGAAGAGGTGTTGAAATGAAGAGATGTAGGTGGAGAGGTATGGAAATCATGAGGTATACAGGTGAAAATTAGTAGAAATGTGGTGGACAGCTGGAGAGGTGTACAAATGATGAGGTGGAGAGTTGGAGTGGTGTACAGGTGGAGAGATTTATAAGTGTAGAGATAGAGACTTTGAGAGGTGGAGAGTTGAAGAGGTGTATAATTAATGAGAAGGAGAGGAAGAGAGTTTGGGATCTGTACAGGTGGAGAGGTGTAGAAATGATGAGGTGGACAGTTGGAGTGGTATGAAAATGATGAGGTGAACCGTTGGAGAGGTATAGAAATTATGACCTGAACAGGTGGAGAGCTGTGCAGGTGGGGAGGTGGAGTGATGTAGAAATTATTTGAAGAGAAGGAGAGGTGTAGATATGACGATGTGGAGATAGATAAAGTGGACAGGCAGAGATGAGGCGTTGAGGGGTTCTGGTTTGGTGGCCATCGGATCGTATCTCTGCTTTTTGTTGACGATGTTGTCCTTTTGGCTTCATCAAGCCGGAACCTCCAGCTCTCATTGGAACGATTTGCAGTTGACTGCGAAGCAGCCAGGATGAAAATCAACATCTCCAAGTCCGAAACCATGGTTCTCAGTTGGACAAGGGTGGAATGCACCCTCCGGGACGGGAATGAGGTCCTCGTTAAGTGGAGGAGTTTAAGTAACTTGGGGTCTTGTTCACGAGTGAAGGAAGGAAGGAGTGGGAGATTGACAGACGGATCGCAGCAGCCTCTGCTGTTAAATGGAGCCTTTACCAGTCCATCGTGGTGAAGACGGAGCTGAGTCACAAGCCAAAGCTCTCAATTTACCAGTCGATATACGATCCAACCCTCACCTATGGCCACAAGCTTTGGGTATAGTGAATGAAAGAACAAGCTCGCGGATATAAGCGGCTGAAATGAGCTTCCTTCACGGGGTGGTGGGACTCTCCCTTAGAGATAAGGTGAGAAGCTCTATCATCCGGGGAGAGCTCGGAGTAGATCCACTGTTCCTCCACATTGAGAGGGGCCAGTTGAGGCAGCTCAGGCATCTGATCAGAATGCTTCCTAAACGCCTCCCTGGTGTGGTGTTTCGGGCATGTCCAATCGGGAAGAGACCCCGAGGTCGACCTAGAACACACTGGAAGGACTATATGTCTTGGCTTGTCTGAGAACGCCTCCATGTTCCCCTGGATGAACTGGAGGAAGTGGCTGGGGAGAAGGACGGTCTAGAAATGATGAGTTGGAGAGGAGAAGAAAGGATGAGGTAGACAGCTGGGGGGTGTAGAAATCATGAGGTGGAAAAGTGATGAGGTAGAGAGGTGGAAAAACGATGAGGTGGAGAGGTGTAGAAATGATAAGATGGACAGGTGGAGAGGTATAGAAATGATGAGGTGGAGAGATGGAGAGGTGTAGAAATGACTGGATGGACAGGTGGCGAGGTTTACAAATGATAAGGTTGAGGGGTGCTCTGTGTAGATATAATGAGGTGGAGAGATGTAGAGGTGTAGAAATGATGAGATGGAGTGGTGTAGAAATTAAGAGATGGCGATGTGTAGAAATTATGAGGTGGAGAGGTGAAGAGGAGAAGAAATGATGACTTAGACAGTTGGGTAAGTGTAGAACTGATGAGTTCAAGAGGTGTAGAAATCATGAGGTGGAGAGGTGATGAGGTAGAGAGTTGGAGAAATGATGAGGTCGAGAGGGTAGAAATGATGAGGTGGAGAGAGGGAAAGGTGGACAGGTGTACAAGTGGATGGGTGGAAAAATGATGAGGTGGAGAGTTGGACAAATGTAAAACTAATGAGGGGGAGAAGTAGCGAGGTATAGAAATGAAGTGGTTTAGAGGTGTCAAAGTTATGAAGTGGAGAAGAGGAATCGCATAGAAATTATGAGGTGGGGAGATGGAGAGATGGAGAAATGAGGTGTAAAGTTGGAGAGGTGTAGAAATGATGAGTGGGAGAGGTAAAGAGGTCTAGAAAGGATGAGATGGAGAGGTGGAGAGGAGACGAAATGAGGTGCAAAAGTGTAGAAATGATGAGGTAGACAGTTCGAGGAGTGTAGAAATGAGTTGGAGAGGTGTAGAAATGGTGAGGTGGAGAGTTGGACAAATGATGAGGTAGCATGGTGAAGAGGTGTAGAAATGATGAGGTGGAGAGGTGAAAAGGTCTAGAAATGATGAGTTGCAGAGGTGGAGCGGTGTAGAAATGGTGAGGTGGAGAGGTTGAGAGATAGAGAGTTGGACAAATGATGAGGTAGAGAGGTGGACATGTGCAGAAATGATGAGGTGAAGAGGAGAAAAGGTGGAGAGGTGTAGAAATGATGAGGTGGAGAGATTGAGAGTGTACCTGTCATATCCTTCAATAATCTTCCATCTGGATAATTAGCTCTGTTTAAAGCTGCTACTTTTCCGAATAGAGATTTATCATCTTATAGTATTGAAAAATAAATAAATAAATGAGTGAGAAAACAACTCTGATATCAGTCACAAGTAAAAAAAAAAAAAAAAAAAGATCTTCTTTAGAGGTTTTTCCACAGATTATTGTTATTCTATTTTACTTCCTGTTGCCCTGTTTTGAAGTAAACAAATTTTCAAAAAATTAATCAGAAAATTCATTGAAACATTCCAGCACTTTAAATTAAATCCTATTCAGAGTTTAATCAAGGGAAACTCAGAGATGTAGAGGGCAAGTTTGTCATTATTATTCAACGCACACACACACACACACACACACACACACAGTCTAATACGATCTTATTTTAATAGCACACTGCTACAGGCACTGCCCGTCTGTCCAAACAAGATTAGGCTCCTCAACATGGAAATGTAATTCAATACCGATGTTAAACATCACTCACAACCACTTAGCGCCTTTAAGCTGGGAATCAAGCACACTTCAGTCATTATTAACACACAGCCGGGCGGAGTGTGTTTAAATCCACTGCATTTACAACACACTGATTCAATAACGACGAACATGCATGAATAATCTCTTTCAAAAGTAATCTTTACATTTATTCGTTAATTTCTTTTCCACACGGAATCAGCTGTTTTATAAACATTTCTTCGTCACACTCCATTTGCCGATAACCTTGGTGATCAAAACCACAAATCTTTATTTACATTATCCAGATGAATTGCTTGGTCTGTAAGACAGATTTTATTATTTAATGATTGCATTTGATTAGTTGTCAGCAGACTTTCGCTATGATCTGTTTGATGGTTTCGCTGTAGTTGTGTAGTGCTCGTGTTAAAGCTATAGGACACCTTTCTGCAGAAAGGAACTGGGAGGTCTTTGTTTTTGTGCTTAACATGAAAGTGTATTTATTACGTGTATCCCTGCTGTCGTGCATGGTTTTAGTTTCTGGGAAATGGCATTAAAAGAGGGACATGCCTGTACAGGAAAAAGGAAAAGTTGTGAGATATAAAAATGAAATAATAAAGTAGGCTAAGATCAAAGCCACATATGCAGGAAGATCAAATGGTTCCTTGGCTCAGGTTCCTCTGACAGGTAAATAGACAGAGTGTGTTCATTAAAACACGTCCCAGTGTGAGCGTCACGCAGTGCCGGAGACACGCCGCCTTCTCCTGCTGCTCGGATGTGTCTAACACTCACTGATCCAACACCGCAAACTCCACCATCCAACACCACTCAGAATATTTACTTTAATATTCCCTTATACAAAACCACACCGCTGTAACCTGAGAAACTGGAACAGCAGCTCCCCCCAGTGGAACGTCATCTGTATTCAACCAATCAGAGACCAGAATCTCATTTTCTTCTTCTTCTTCTTTCGGCTTTTTCCCTTTATCAGGGGTCGCCACAGCGAATCATCTGATTCGCACGTTTGATTTGGTATAGGTTTTTACATTGGATGCCCTTCCTGACACAATCTTTAGCAAGAGCCAGAAACACGCGAATGGCTTTGTAGCCTACTCGTTACGAAAGTGAGCAATGGTTCTCTTACATGCCTCTCACCACAGACCAGGGGTCCCCAAACTTTTGCCTGCGAGGGCCACATAACTTTTCCCTTCTCTGATGGGGGGGGGGGGGGGTCAGTTTGTAACAGAAAAAGTGTGGCGATTGCAGAACTTCCTAAACATAAACATTTATTGTTTTTCAGCAAGCCACACATAACCAGATATTAGTAACCCTTTCCGAGACCTTCACAGAAGAAAGTCAGGAAATAAATAATTTTAAAAAACGCTGGTGGCTATCAGTTGAGCAACCCGACAGCTGCCGAACAGACAACTGGTGCACCCGAACCTGGTGTACAAATGTATCCTCCTGAGCTAACAGTCCACTTTTAACTTTGAGAGTTTGTCTACTCGCATTTGGCCATGCAAGCAATCATACTCGTCTTTGTGATGGGTTTCACAGTGTCGGCACAGATTGTATTCTTTGAATACCGCCACTGTGTCTTGACAGATGATACAAACAACATTTTCTTTTCATAATAATAAGAAGAAACAAACAAAAAATGTGTTTGTCCATTGCAGGGTAAATCCCCTGAATTATCCATTTCACATTATTCCATTCTATTTGACAGTGTAGAGTCTAATGCAGATATGAGGTGGGGGGGCACTAAGCAGTGTCTCTCCCCCTCATGCCGGTCCCAAGCCCGGAGAAATGCAGAGGGTTGTGTCAGGAAGGGCATCCGACGTAAAACCAATGCCAATTACTTAAAATGCAAATCAAAAGTATTACCTCCATACCGGATCGGTCGAGGCCCGGGTTAACAACGACCGCCATCAGTGCTGTCAATCAACAGGGTGCTGATGGAAATTGGACTACTGTTGGTCGAAGACATCGAAGAAGGAGAGGTGGGAGGCGTGTCCGTAGGCAGAGAGAGAAGAGGAAAGGCATGAGTCTAGGACTGAGAGTGGGGACTTTGAATGTTGGAACTATGCACAGAAAAGGTAGAGAGCTGGTTGACATGATGCAGAGGAGGAAGGTGGACATACTGTGTGTTCAGGAGACCAGGTGGAAAGGTAGCAAAGCTAAAAGCTTAGGAGCAGGGTTTAAGCTATTTTATCACGGTGTGGATGGGAAGAGAAATGGAGTCGGAGTCATCTTGAAGGAGGAGTTTGTCAGGAATGTTCTAAAAGTGAAAAGAGTGTCAGACAGAGTGATGAGTCTCAAGTTAGAAATTGAAGGTGTAATGCTCAATGCTGTTAGTACTTATGCCCCACAGGCAGGATGTGAGCTAGAAGAGAAGGAGAGATTCTGGAGTGATTTAGATGAAGTGATGCAGAGTACCACCAGAGGTGAAAGAGTGGTCATTGGTGCAGACTTCAATGGACATGTTGGTGCAGGAAACAGAGGGGACGAGGAAGTGATGGGCAGGTTTGGTATCCAGGACAGGAACGCAGAAGGACAGATGTTGATAGATTTTGCAAAAAGGATGGAAATGGCTGTGGTGAATACTTTCTTCGAGAAGAAACAGGAGCATAGGGTGACTTATAAAAGCGGAGGTAGGAGCACACAGGTAGACTACATCTTGTGTAGGCGATGTAATTTGAAGGAAGTCAGTGACTGCAAAGTCATCGTGGGTGAGAGTGTTGCCAAACAGCATAGGATGGTGGTGTGCAGGATGACTCTGATGGTGAGAAAGGTGAAAAGGCAAAGGCAGAGCAGAAGACAAGGTGGTGGAAGCTGAAAAAGGAAGAGTGTCGTGTTGTCTTCAAGGAGGAGTTGAAACAGGCTTTGGGTGGCCAGGAAGTGCTTCCAAATGACTGGACAACCACAGCAAATGTGATCAGGGACACAGGTAGGAGAGTACTTGGTGTGTCCTCTGGAAGGAAAGTAGATAAGGAGACTTGGTGGTGGAATGAGGAAGTGCAGGAGTGTGTACAAAGGAAGAGGTTAGCCAAGAAGAAATGGGACATTGAGAGGACCGAAGAGAGTAAACAGGAGTACAGGGAGACACAGCGTAAGGTGAAAGTAGCAGTGGCTAAGGCCAAACAGAGGGCATATGATGACTTGTATGATAGGTTGGATAGTAAAGAGGGAGAAAATGATCTATACAGGTTGGCACAGCAGAGAAATAGAGATGGAAAGGACGTGCAGCAAGTTAGATTGATAAAGGACAGAGAGGGAACTCTATTGACTGATGACAGAAGTGTGCTGGGAAGATGGAAAGAGTTCTTTGAAGAGCTGATGAATGAGGAAAATGAGAGAGAAAAAAGAGTAGAAGAGGTAACCATTGAGGGGCAGGATGTAGCAAAGATCAGTAAGGGCGAAGTGAGAAGGGCATTGAAGAGGATGAAGAATGGAAAGGCAGTTGGTCCTGATGATATACCTGTGGAGGTATGGAAGTGTCTAGGAGAGGTAGCAGTAGATTTTCTGACAAGAACATTCAACACGGTACTAGAGAGTGAGCAGATGCCGGAGGAGTGGAGGAGAAGTGTGCTGGTGCCCATTTTTAAGAACAAGGGAGACGTGCAGAGTTGCAGCAACTACAGAGGGATAAAGTTGATGAGCCATACGATGAAGTTATGGGAAAGAATAGTGGAAGCTAGACTAAGGGCAGAGGTCAGCATTTGTGAACAACAGTTTGGTTTCATGCCAAGAAAGAGCACCACAGATGCAATGTTTGCCTTGAGGATGTTAATAGAGAAGTACAGAGAAGGTCAGAGGGAGCTACATTGTGCCTTTGTGGATCTGGAAAAAGCATATGACAGGGTGCCAAGAGAAGAACTGTGGTATTGCATGAGGAAGTCTGGAGTGGCAGAGAAGTATGTTAGAGTGGTGCAGGACATGTATGAGAGATGTAAGACAGTGGTGAGGTGTGCTGTCGGTGTGACCGACGAATTCAAGGTGGAGGTGGGACTGCATCAAGGGTCAGCTCTGAGCCCCTTCTTGTTTGCTATGATGATGGACAGGCTGACAGACGAGGTGAGACAAGAATCTCCATGGACTATGATGTTTGCAGATGACATCGTGATCTGTAGTGAGAGCAGAGAACAAGTGCAGGAAAATCTCGAGAGGTGGAGGTATGCCCTGGAAAGGAGAGGAATGAAGGTTAGCCTCAGAAAATCAGAATACATGTGTGTGAATGAGAAGGACCCAGGAGGAACGGTGATGTTACAGGGAGCAGAGATAACGAAGGTGGAGGATTTTAAGTACTTAGGCTCAACAATCCAGAGCAATGGAGAGTGTGGAAAAGAGGTGAAGAAGCGTGTGCAGGCAGGCTGGAATGGTTGGAGAAAAGTATCCGGTGTGATGTGCGATAGGAGAGTGTCAGCAAGAATGAAGGGAAAAGTGTACAAGATGGTGGTGAGGCCAGCGATGTTGTATGGCTTAGAAACAGTGGCGCTGAGGAAAAGGCAGGAGGCAGAGCTGGAGGTAGCGGAGATGAAAATGTTGAGGTTCTCCTGGGAGTAACGAGGATGGATAGGATCAGAAATGAGTATATCAGAGGGACAGCCCACGTAAGATGTTTTGGAGACAAAGTCAGAGAGGCTAGATTGAGATGGTTTGGACATGTACAGAGGAGGGATAGTGAGTATATTGGCAGTAGGATGCTGAGGTTGGAACTACCAGGCAGAAGGCCTCGAGGAAGACCGAAGAAGAGATTTATGGATGTGGTGAAGGAAGACATGAAGGTTGTTGGAGTCAGAAAAGAAGATGCGGAGGACAGGGTGAGGTGGAGGCGGATGATTTGCTGTGGCGACCCCTGAAGGGAGCAGCCGAAAGTAAAAGAAGAAAGAAGAAGAAGAAGAATTTGACAGTGTAGAGTCTAGGATTTTTGTTGGGGGGGAGGGGGCTCAGATGGGTCACAAGCGGCAGAAGGGTGGAGTAGAATCTTGTGTTCTGGGTGTGTATTAGTCTTGATCGCGTGGCTAGACTAAAAAATAAAAAATCATAATGCGTCTCTGGTATTGCTCAGGGGGCTGGGCCAAATGTGGAGGTGGGCCATATCCGGCCAGCGGGTCATAGTTTGGGGACTACTGCCATAGACAGTGAGAGACATGGCTGGCCTTTGATAACCCAGTTAGCTGCACTGGGGGCAGAAACCAGAATCTCATCACATGATTAATATGACGTCATGTTACACTTGCAAAGCTAAAATCAGTCTTAGACTGTACAGCAGTCTTGGCTCAAGGTAGGTTTTACTGCTAATGTAATCAGGGTGCTAGTTTGCAGATAGGGGGGTAATGGTGGGCCGGTGGTAAATTGTTGGATTACCAATCCCAAGGTGGGGAGTTCAAGCCCCACTACCACCAGATTGTCACTGCTGTCCCCAGTGCTAACTTACTGGGTTATCAAAGGCTGACCGTGGCTTTCACTGCCTGTGGTGAGAGGATCATGTAAAAGAACTATTGCTGACTTTTGTAAATATTAGTATGTTTCTGCCCTGCAGTGGCCTAGCAAGCTGCCCAAGGTGCACTCTGCACTCACATAGAGTCGGCTGAGAGGGCCCCATCCTCTCTGTGACCCTAATAAAGGATAAGCAGTTCAGAAAATGAATGAATGAATGATAGAGCAAATCAATATGTCCCCTCAATGCTTGAATAACTTTCCTGTGTTATGTGTATTTCCCGAGGGTGTGTAATCTCACACAACCCCTAAGTTTTTGACACAATTCATGCAACATTTAGATTACTTAAAAAAAAGTTTTTGAGATTTCACCCCTTCAAGTGTTTCCAATATATCACGTGACCATCACCAACCACGGAGGGTGAAGCAAGCTCATGATGCTGTCACCCTTATCTATACAAACTGCTATGTATCCACATTTAAAAGCAACATATCACACTCTGAGGGAAATCGCAGTATGTGTGAGCTCACAGACACCTCTGATTGACTACTGATCACTGAAAGTAACAGGGAGAGCACTGCTTGGCCAATCAGCTCCCATGGACTCTAAGCTGAAAATATACTTAAAACTCACAGACATTTTAATATAGTTTTATTTGTTTCATTCTTTTTATAATTGACATTATCTCAAATGGCCCAAGCGTGTAATCAGGGTCTGCTGGGAACGTATAGTGGAGTCCCCTGTCCAAGAGGCCTTTATCTCCCACCTCTGGCAGAGCTACAACCACGTCCCAGAGGACGCGGGTGACATGGAATCCGAATGGGCCATGTTTTGTGCCTCCATTGCTGAGGTGGCAGCCCATAGCTGTGGCCGCAAGGTCGTCGGTGCTTGTTATGGTGGTAAACCCCTCTCCCGAACCCGGTGGTTGACACCTGTAGTGAGAAGGGCCGTCCAGCTGAAGAAGGAAGCCTATCAGGTTTTATTATCCTGTGGGACTCCCAAGGCAGGGGACAGGTACAGGCAGCCAAAATGTGTTGCAGCCGAGGCTGTCACAGATGCAAAATCTCGGGCGTGGGAGGAGTTCGGTGAGTGCCTGGAGAGTGATTGGTTGGCATTAAAAAGGTTCTGGACAACCATCCGACGCCTCAGGAGGGGGAAGCAGTTCTCCACAAACACTGTTTAAAAGTGGAGGTGGGAAGCTGCTTACCTCGCCTGGGATGTCGTCAAGAGGTGGAGGGAATACTTTGAAGACCTCCTTAATCCCACCAACATGGCCTCCGTGGAGGAGGAAGACCCTGGGGTTTGGGTGGGGGTCTGCCCATCACTGGAGTGGAGGTCGCTGAGGTTGTCAAAAAGAGCTCTGGGGTTGGACGAGATCCACCCAGAATATATCAGGGCTCTAGATGCTGTAGGACTGTCTTGGTTGACACGTCTCTGCAACATTGCATGGTCATCAGGGGATGTACCTCTGGATTGAAAAATCTGGGTGGTGGTCCCGATTTTTAAGAAGGGGGACCGGAGGGTGTGTTCCAATTATTGGGGAATCACACTCCTCAGCCTACCAGGGAAAGTCTATGCAGGGGTACTGGAGAGGAGAATCGGACCGATAGGCGAACCTCGGATTCAGGAGGAACAATGTGGTTTTCGTCCTGGCCGTAGCACTCTTGACCAACTCTATACGTTCCACAGGATTTTGGAACGGGCATGGGAGTTTGCCCAATCTGTCCACATGTGTTTTGTGGATTTGGAGAAGGCTTTCGACCATGTCCCTTGAACAATCTTGTATGGTCTACTCTGGGCGTACGGCGTTCCGGACCTGTTGCTATTGGCCATTCGGTTGCTGTATCACCGAAGCCAGAGTTTGGTCCTTATTGGTAACAACAGGTCAAATTTGTTTTCAGTGCAAGTTGGAGTCTGCCAAGGCTGTCCTTTGTCATCAATTCTGTTCATAATTTCATGGGGTTCTGGTTTGGTGGCCATTGGACCTTGTCTCTGCTTTTTGTGGATGATGTTCTCCTTTTGGCTTCATCAAGTTGGGACCGCCAGCTCTCATTGGAGCGATTCGCAGCCGAGTGTGAATCAGCCGAGATCAAGATCAGTACCTCCAAGTCCGAGGCCATGGTTCTCAGTCAGACAAGGGTGGAATGAACCCTACGGGTCGGTAATGAGGTCCTGCTCCAAGTAAAAAGGTAAAAGGTAAAGTCCGTTGGGCTTTTTACACCCGAGCCATAGTGGCTCTTCAGGCCAGTGCTTATCCCCGGTTTCCATATCGTGAAGAGACCAGGAGTTTAACTCCTCCTGGATGGGACGTTAGTCCATCACAGGTTACCTTTCCAGTATATTTTACTGGTATCCATTTATACTACTGGGTGAACAGAGGCACACTTGTGGTTAAGACCTTGCCCAGAGGACTTAGCAGTGGGGATCTCACTGGGATTTGAACACACAACCTCCCAATCGTGAGCCCAGCACCCTAACCACTACACCACTGGCCCCACTACCTGCCCCAAGTGGAGGAGTTTAAGTATCTTGGGGTCTTGTTCACGAATGAGTGAAGGATGGAGTGGGAGATTGACAGACAGATCGCTGCAGCCTCTGCTGTTAAACGGAGCCTGTTCCGGTCTGTCGTGGTGAAGAAGGAGCTGAGCCGCAAGGCGAAGCTCTCAATTTACCAGTTGATCTACATTCCAATCCTCACCTATGGTCAAAAGCTTTGGGAAGTGACCGAAAGAATAAGATCGCGGATACAAGCGGCTGAAATGAGATTCCTTCGCCGGGTGCTGGGTTCTCCCTTAGAGATAAGGTGAGAAGCTCTACCATTCATAGAGAGCTTGGAGTAGATCTGCTGCTCCTCTGAGTTGAGAGAGGCCAGTTGAGGTGGCTCGGGCATCTAGTCAGAATGCCTCTCTGGTGTGGTGCTTCGAGCATGTTCAACCGGGAAGAGACCCCGGGGTCGAACTAGAAAATGCCAGAGGGATTATGTCTCTCGGCTTGTCTGGGACTGCCTCGGTGTCCCCCGGAAGAGCTGGAGGAAATGGCCGGGGAGAGGGACGTCTGGACCTCTTTGCTTAGGTGGCTTCCCCCATGACCCAACCCTGGACTTGATGAGATTATCTCAAATCTGTTTCACATAATAAACACATTTCATAACTTAGACTTAATATTTTAAACATTTCTCTACAAACCAGAAACATCTCGAGTACATCATAAGTACATAGAAATTTTGAAATGTTTCGAGTTTAGGGAATTTAGAAAAATAAAATCCTCTTCTTCTTTTCCTTTCGGCTTTTCCCTTCAGGGGTCGCCACAGCAAATCATCCGCCTCGATCTCACCCTATCCTCTGCGTCTTCTACTCTTACCCCAACTCCCTTCATGTCCTCCTTCACCACATCCATAAATCTTCTCTTTGGTCTTCCTCTAGATCTTCTGCCTAGTAGTTCCAACCTCAGCATCTTACTACCAATATACTCATTATCCCTCCTCTGTACATGTCCAAACCATCTCAATCTAGCCTCTCTGACTTTGTCTCCAAAACATCTTACATGTGCTGTCCCTCTGATGTACTCATTCCTGATCCTACCCATCCTCGTTACTCCCAAAGAGAACCTCAACATTTTCATCTATGCTACCTCCAGCTCTGCCTCCTGTCTTTTCCCCAGGGCCACTGTGTCTAAACCATACAACATCGCTGGCCTCAGCACCATCTTGTACACTTTTCCTTTCATTCTTGCCTATACCTTCCTATCGGACATCACACCAGATACTTTTCTCCAACCATTCCAACCAGCCTACACACGCTTCTTCACCGCTTTTCAACACTCTCCATTGCTCAGGATTGTTGAGCCTAAGTACTTAAAATCCTCCACCTTCTTTATCTCTGCTCCCTGTAACCTCACCGTTCCTCTTGGGTCCTTGTTGTTCACACACATATATTCTCTTTTACTGAGGCTAACCTTCATTCCTCTCTTTTCCCGTGCATACCTCCACCTCTCTAGATTTTAGAATTTAAAAAAATACAATATGAGATGGAATTAGTTGTGATTTAATGGCTAATAATTATTCATCAAAACAGTGTGGCTGAAGTGATTAGCATGTTAGCATTCAATTCTCAGCTTGTTCCAATTTTGGGAATTAAACAAGTTGTTCTCTTCTCATGGCTCATTGTGAAAATTTCCCTCAAAACAACTTTTTTGCATTCTTTGCTTTATCAAGTGATGGTGGCCTGGTGGTATAGGATGCTGGATTGCTGATCCAAAGATTGGGAGTTCAAGTACCATTCTCCACAAGGCTGTCACTGTCCCCCCCAGTGCAGCTAACTGGATTATCAAAGGCCTGCCATGTCTCTCACTGTCTATGGTGAGAGGTTTATGTAAAAGAACCATTGCTGACTTTCGTAAAAGAGGAGCTGT
>CM045734.1:64950413-64952913 GCA_024760905.1 Plotosus lineatus
AAGCCCTTCTAATTTGTACGAGACAGCAACAACAACTGTTTCGGAGACTAGAAAATGGTTTCTCACAGCCCGGAAACAGACAGATGGTGTGCAGGCCAGTACAGACACCATGGTATTCGCAAAGATAAATAACTCACAGGTGAAGGGTAATGGGTGTGCAGAACATTCACATGGTGATGATCAGATGAAGTTGGGGACACAGAAGGAAAACATAGGGCAGATAGCAGCTAGGGTGACAGAGTCAGTTCTGGAGGAACTAGGTGAGGAAGATGAAGAATTAATAGTTGACGAGTTAAAAACGGTAGTTAAAAGAAAGTTCACAAACACAGAAAACAGCGTTTCAAACAAAATTTTAAAAAGCCTCAAAAAGGGAAACCTGTCTGTCCCAGGGCTTGTCTGAGAGCGAAGACGAGAGCACAGAAAAAATGGACACAGACACGGCATACACAGTGGAAAAAATACAAAAGTTTTTACATGACAATAAAGGGGCTAGAATTAAAGCCGAAAACATTTTTCCAGACCTCAGACTATTTATCGACTCTGTCTGTCTCCATTTAAGAAAGCGAGGTGAGCCTGGACAGCCCAGTTTTACCGAACAGGAGATTTATAGATTGAGGAAACTGGTTTCAAAATGTAAAAAGCAACTTGCTGAGGAGGACTAATGTTCTTTTTTTCATCTGGCTTTTACTCAATCTGCTTTTACCCCTCACTGTTCAGTCTCTCCCCTCTTTTATTTTCAGCATGGAGACTTAAACTCGCCATGCTCAATATAACTGGAGCGAGACAGGACTTAAAAAGAGCCTAATTTTTTAGTTTGATTCATGTAAAGAAACGAAATGTTCTTTTTATTCAGGAGACACAGCACCGCCGACAATGAAGGTGACTGGAGGAGGGAATGGAACGGACAGGTGTTTTTTAGTGACAAAAGTTCCAATGGCGGGGAAGTTGGGATTTTATTCTGCCGAGATTTTAACCTGGTTTCTGTACACACTGAAGATGTGATGGCGGGACATATTTTAAAAGTTACAGCAGAGCTGGAAAAAATCAAAGTTTTGTTTTTAAACGTTTACGCTCCAACCGCAGGCACAGAGAGACTCCTGTTTTTAAGCGCCCTGGATGATGTGATCCAGAGGTGTGGTCAGGATGAGTACCTGTTTATAGGGGGGATTTTAACTGTACCGAAAATCATCTTTTAGATCGGAATCACCCCGAGCCACACACTGCCTCACAAAAGGACATTAAGAAAACTTGTCGAGACACAAGAACTTTTAGACGTCTGGAGAAATTTTTATGATTTTTATGATTTATGATGAAATTTTTACTCTTATCTGACCACGGTTTTAAGAAAGCTTTTAATGTTTTTTTGGGAAGGTTTTAGCTCTTCACAGCAGTTGTGGGACGTCGGGAAGAACAAATATCAAATCTCTGTGCCTGCAGTATACTCACAATGTCTCCAGGAACTTGGTCAAATCCATTAAGGATTTGGAGAGGGAAATGGCAGAGCTGCAAACTCTGGCAGACTCTACAAAAGAAAGAAGACATTTTGAAGTCTTCAAAGCCAAAAAAACACATGTTAGCTGACTTGCTAGGCGTACCCACCAGGGGCGCTGTGGTACGCAGTAGGTTTCAAAATGTCACTCTGATGGATGCTCCCTCTCACTTTTTCTTTAGGCTGGAAAGGAAAAACGGGCAGAGGAGGCTGATCCACTGTCTGCATTCTGGAGATGGACGGCTAATCCAGGACACTGCAGACATACGCAGGTACACAGCAGGTTTCTATGATGAACTATATCAGTGTGAATAGTCTAAGAAACCGAACTTGTTGGATTTTTTTCCTCACTGGTCTGCCACAGGTGTCAGCAGATGCCAACAGGCATCTGGAGGCTGACATCTCCCCAAATGAATTGTTGACGGCACTGCAGAGCCTCTAACCAGGGAAAGCCCCGGGTATGGACGGCCTGTCGGCCGACTTTTATAAAGCCTTCTGGGCGGTGATCGGTGAGGACCTGCTGGACGTTCTCAGGGACAGTCTGCTGAAAGGCCGGCTACCTCTGAGTTGCAGGAGAGCGGTCCTCACCCTCCTGCCAAAGAAGGGGGATCTGCAAGAACTCAAAGACTGGCGACTAGTTTCCCTCCTCTGTACTGACTACAAACTCCTTTCCAAAGTCCTAGCGAACAGGTTGAGAAAAGTGTGGAGCAGGTCGTTCATGTAGACAAGACCTACTGTGTACCGGGAAGGCTGATAACGGACAATGTCTTTTTAATTCGGGATGTTTTGGACCTCTCCAATTCATTGGGAATGAAACTTGGTCTCATTTCGCTAGACCAAGAAAAGGCATTTGATCGGGTTGAGCATGCAAACCTATGGCATACACTAAAGGATTTTGGGTTCAGCTCTGGTCTCATTGCCTGGATTCGGACCTTGTATGGAGACATTGAAAGTATATTAAAAATCAACGGTGGTTTGACCGCTTCTTTTAAAGTGCAGAGGGGTATCAGG
>CM045734.1:64960413-64965413 GCA_024760905.1 Plotosus lineatus
CACACTCCCATACACACAGACTTTCTCAAACACACACAGAATATCTCACACTCTCCCTCTCTCTTGCTCTCTCTCTCTCTCTCTATCACCAACACATACACACATACTTTTTCTCTCTATCTTTCTCATACACACACACACACACACACACATACATGCACACTCTCTCTCACACACACACACATGCACACTCTCTCTCTCGCTCTCTCTATCATCAATACATGCGCACATACTTTTTCTCTATCTTTCTCTCACACACACACACACACACACACACACACACACACATACATACACAGACACACACATACACACTCTCTCTCTCTCTCTCTCTCTCTCTCTCTCTCACACACACACAAACACTCCCATACACACACGTACTCTCTCAAACACACACACAGAATATCTCTCTCTATCACCAACACATACACACAAACTTTTTCTCTCTATCTATCTCTCTCACACACACACATACACACACTCTCTCTCTCTCTCACACACACACGTAAAGTTACTTTCATGCACCCTTTCACTCTCACACACATGCAATCTCTTGCTCTCTCTCTCTCTCTCTCTCTCACACACACACTCCCATACACACACAGACTCTCTTAAACACACACACAGAATATCTCACTCTATCACCAACACATACACACACACTTTTCTCTCTATCTTTCTCACACACACACACACACACACACACACACACACACACATACATACACACTCTCTCTCTCACACACATGCACACTCTTGCTCGCTCTCTCTCTCTCACACACACACACACACACACAAACTCACATTCTCTCTCTCCCCCTTCTTTTTCTCTCTCTATTTCACACATACACACTCTATTTCTCTCTCTATTTGACACTCTCTCTCTCTCTCTCTCTCTCTCACTCACCAACACATACACACACTCTTTCTCTCTATCTTTCTCGCTCACACACACAGACACACACACACACTCTCTCTCGCTCTCTCTCACACACACACACACATACACATGTAAAGTCACATTCACGCACCCTTTCTCTCTCACACACATGCACACTCTTGCTCTCTCTCTCTCTCTCTCACACACACACACACTCCCATACACACACAGTGTGTGTGAGAGAGAGAGAGAGAGAGAGAGCGAGAGTGTGTGTGTGTGTGTGTGTGTGTGTGTGTGTGTGTGTGTGTGTGTGTGTGTGTCTCATACACACACACACACACACACACACACACGTAAAGTTACTTTCATGCACCTCTCTCACACATGCACACTCTTGCTTGCTCTCTCTCTCACACACACACACACACTCCCATACACACACAGACTCTCTCAAACACACACACACACAGAATATCTCACACATACTCACTCTCTCTCGCTCTCTCACTCTCTCTATCACCAACACATACACACACACTTTTTCTCTCTATCTTTCTCTCTCATACACACACACATACACACACACACACACACACACACACACACACTCACTCTCTCACACACACATGTAAAATCACTTTCACGCACCCTTTCTCTCCTCTCTCACACACATGCGCTCTCTCTCTCTATCACCAACACATACACACACTTTTTCTCTCTATCGCTCTCTCTCTCATACACACACACACACGTAAAGTTACTTTCATGCACCCTTTCACTCTCACACACATGCACTCTCTTGCTCGCTCGCTGTCTCTCTCTCTCTCTCTCACACAGACTCTCTCAAACACACACACATACACACACTTTTTCTCTCTATCTTTCTCACACACAGACACATACACACTCTCTCTCGCACACACACTCTCTCTCTCTCTCTCACACACACATACACACACATGTAAAGTCACGTTCACGCACCCTTTCTTCTCACACACATGCACACTCTTGCCTACTCTCTCTCTCTCTCTCTCTCTCTCTCTCTCTCTCTTTCTCTCACACAAACACATACACTCGCATACACACACGGACTCTCTCAAACACACACCCACACACACACACACACTCACCTCTCTCACTTACACACAGACACGCATATTCTCTCTCACACCCACATCCACACATACAAATGCAGACTCTCTCAAACACACACACAGAATATCTCACACATACACACACTCACACACTCTCTCTTTTTCTCTCTCTCTTTCACCAAAACATACACACACTTTTTCTCTCTATCTCTCTCGCTCTCACACACACACACACACACACACACACACACACTCACTTCTCTCTCTCTCACACACATGCACACTCTTGCTCTCTCTCTCAAGCGCTCTCTCTCTCTCTCACACACACACACACACACACACACACAAAACTCCCATACACACACAGACTCTCTTAAACACAAACACAGAATATCTCACATTTACACACACACACACACTTTTTCTCTCTATCTCTCTCTCACACACACACACACGCACGCACACTCTCTCTCACACACACCCACACACACAGAATATCTCACACATAAACTCTCTCTATTTATCTCTATCTCTCACACACATGCACACACATACACACACGCACTCTCTTTCTCTATTTCTCTCAAATACACACAAGTACACTTTGTTTCTTATGCACACATTCTCTCTCTCTCTCTCTCACACACACACACACACACACACACACACACGTAAAGTCACTTTCACACACACTTTCTCTCTCACACACATGCACACTCTTGCTCCCTTTCTCACTCTATCGCACATACATTCTCTTTCTCTCTCACACACACACACACACAGAAACACACATTCTCTCTCTCTCTCTCTCTCTCTCTCTCTCACACACACACACACACACACACACACACACACACACATTTTCTCTCTCTCACACACACACACACACACACACACACACACACACCCTCCCATACACATACATAGACTCCCTCAAACACCCACACATGCAGAGTATTTCACACATACATACACTCACTCTCCCTCACACACACATACACTCACCTCTCTGTCACACACACACATACACACACACACACACGCAAATTCTCTCACACCCACATCCACACATACACGCACAGACTCTTTCAAACACACACACACAGAATATCTCATACATTCTCTCTTTCTCTCTCACACACACACACACACTCTCTCTCTCTTTCTCATACACACACACACAAACTCTCTCTCTCACACACACACACACACATTTTGTCTTTTATACACACATACACTTTCTCTCTCTCTCACACACACACACACACACACACACACACTTTTCTCTCTATCTCTCTCACAAACACACACACACACACTCTCTCTATCACCAACACATAAACACACTTTTTCTCTCTATCCCTCTCTCTCTCACACACACACACACTCTCTCTATCACCAACACATACACACACTTTTTCTCTCTATCCCTGTCTCTCTCACACACACACACACACACACACACACACTCTCTCTCTCTCTCACAAACACACACACTCTTTCTCTCTCTATCTTACACACAGACACACACACACATACTCTCTCTCTCTCTCTCACACACACACACACACTCTCTCTCTCACACACAAACACACACACTCTTTCTCTCTATCTTACACACACACTTTGTCTTTTTATACACACACACATACTCTCTCTCTCTCACACACACACACACACACACACACTCTCTCTCTCTCACACAAACACACACACACATACTCTCTCTCTCGCTCACACACACAGACACACACACACTCTCTCGCTCTCTCACACACACACACACATACACATGTAAAGTCACGTTCACGCACCCTTTCTCTCTCACACACATGCACACTCTTGCTCTCTCTCTCTCTCTCTCTCTCTCTCACACACACACACTCCTATACACACACAGTGTGTGTGTGTGTGAGAGAGAGAGAGAGCGAGAGAGTGTGTGTGTGTGTGTGTGTGTGTGTGTGTGTGTGTGTGTGTGTGTGTGTGTGTGTGTCTCATACACACACACACACACACACACACACATGTAAAGTTACTTTCATGCACCTCTCTCACACATGCACACTCTTGCTTGCTCTCTCTCTCACACACACACACACACACACTCCCATACACACACAGACTCTCTCAAACACACACACACAGAATATCTCACACATACTCACTCTCTCTCTCGCTCTCTATCACCAACACATACACACACACTTTTTCTCTCTATCTTTCTCTCTCATACACACACACATACATAAACAGACACACACACACACACACACACACTCACTCTCTCACACACACATGTAAAATCACTTTCACGCACCCTTTCTCTCCTCTCTCACACACATGCGCTCTCTCTCTCTCTATCACCAACACATACACACACTTTTTCTCTCTATCGCGCTCTCTCTCATACACACACACACACGTAAAGTTACTTTCATGCACCCTTTCACTCTCACACACATGCACTCTCTTGCTCGCTCGCTCTCTCTCTCTCTCTCTCTCTCACACAGACTCTCTCAAACACACACACATACACACACTTTTTCTCTCTATCTTTCTCACACACAGACACATACACACTCTCTCTCGCACACACACTCTCTCTCTCTCTCTCACACACACATACACACACATGTAAAGTCACGTTCACGCACCCTTTCTTCTCACACACATGCACACTCTTGCCTACTCTCTCTCTCTCTCTCTCTCTCTCTCTCTCTCTCTCACACAAACACATACACTCGCATACACACACGGACTCTCTCAAACACACACCCACACACACACACACACACTCACCTCTCTCACTTACACACAGACACGCATATTCTCTCTCACACCCACATCCACACATACAAACGCAGACTCTCTCAAACACACACACAGAATATCTCACACATACACACACTCACACACTCTCTCTTTTTCTCTCTGTCTATCACCAAAACATACACACACTTTTTCTCTCTATCTCTCTCGCTCTCACACACACACACATAGACACAGACACACACTCACTTCTCTCT